>CAJNOL010001065.1:0-82680 GCA_905250125.1 Rotaria sordida | reverse complement strand
GCACCAAAAATCCTAAAATCAATCTAATATAAAGTCTCTCAAAAAAAACGTTCTCAGCTTATTTTTTTTATTAATTAAATATAGATAGTTATGAAAAAAAAAAAGGTAATCTATATTATTTTAGATAATAGTAACAAGAAGCACTGGTGTATTAGGTGATCTCTTCACTAAAGTCGAGAATAACCAAAACTTCTATTTTTCTTTCACTCGTATCCTTTAACGGCAATAGTGCCTATTGTGATCATCTTCATCTCGCCATATGAATAAGCAAATATTTCGTGAATTCGATGACTTCACTTTTAGTGAATGTAGTTCATATTAGTCTTTACATGCTCGAAGCAGAATGTGGAAGTTAATCGTCTATTTTTTCTTCTACTTACATCCTTGTCCTTAATTCAAAACGTACAAATTTATGAACTCCTACTATTGGAGACATCAGAAACTCGTACGAAGAACATAATATCACCGATATTAAAAAAAACAGCCTTGAAAATTTCACAGTTATTTTCAAGCCAACGTAGAGTAGTACGGTTTTTTCAGGCAGATTTTGTCGGAACCAGTTGTTTTCATCGAATTTCTCTTATCTAGGTTCCACTGAGATTCGAAATACTTTCCGAACAGCACAGTTCTGTAGACAAGATAGCAGACATGCGTGATAGTATGTCTTATGATTACCTTTAAAACAGAATGAATATGATGAAATTTTTATTTAGGACAAATTTTCAAGCTTCGATGACAGTTCAACAACAACCACAAGAAATAAAGAATGTATTTTGGCATAAATTCTGGTGAACATATTTTTAAAATCTATGAATGTGATGAAACATGTTGTGGATGCGGTGACAAGCATTGAATGACACTAACAAATACAAGGCTTATTCAAAGACGTAAAAGCAAAAGATGCTGTTGTAGTTATGGTCGTATTGATTCCATGCTTTTTCTATCTGATATTAGTGCCGTAGATTATGGAGCACGAAGTTGTCTTAATCTCTTATGTTCATATGGGTGTGGTTTTCTATGTCTTATTTATTATGGTCCTTGCTGCTGCAACCTAGGTGTACCAATTTCTTTTCCTGGAGGATATGGAGAGCAAATTTTTACATTTGACACGAAGGATCTAGCCGATGCATTAGTAGATGTTCCAAATGCAGCAACGCCTCATAAAGCATCATGTAACAATTATCTAAACGTACCTTCTCCAAGTGCTCCAATAGCGACTAAACCAAGAAAAAAGAAGACATAAATTTTTATAACGTCGAATTAATATTCTCGTTGTTTGATATACATTGACGATTTTTTTCTCGTACAATCAGTTGTATTTGATGATTTTATTGTAATTTTTGGAATCTGTTTAAAAAAAAGAAAAAGCTATGATTTTTAAGTATCAATTAAAGATGACTTCCTCTAAACATGTAAACGAATAGTAGACAAGATGTTCATCGTTATTTCATACTTAATTTGAATTAAAGCTCGAAATAGATAAACCAAATGCGTTATAACTTTTAGCAAATGATATACATGTACGTGTGTGTATGGAACAAAGAACATTCATATCCACACCCACATTCTTTGTAACTTATGTTATTAAAATGATTCTATTCTTTCTTTTAGTGCCAATAAAAAAATGTTTGCTAGAATGAGAAAAAGTTAAACAATAAAAATCCTCATAGATACAAATATGTGGCTCACCATTTCTCTTGTTTTAAATCAATGAATGCTGTTTGTGGAGCTTTAAAGTTTTATAAAAGCGTATCGAAATTTCTTAGACAAAAAGCTGTTTGTTATCGCGTACTACTACTACTTGAAAATGTGATAAAGTTGCCATTATCTAGATTTCATTACAGCTAAAGGAGCGGTCAGCTAGATTTAGTCTCTGTTTCGCAACAGTGAATACTCTGATTTGAACATAGATTTATAACTTTTTCGCGCTGCTCTGTTGCTTCAAAGAAATCCGACTCCGAGATTCGGAAGTTTGGACACCGATAGACTATAGAAAAGTTTTATCGTAAGACTCAAAATGGTTAAAAACAAAAAAAAACTTCATTACCAATATTTTTTATTTTATATTGACATTCACTCACGTATAAATGCAGTTTATTTCATGTGAACTTTCAGTTCGAGGGATATGAATAAGATTGTCAGCATAGTTCTCATGGTGCTAAATGTCAAGGAGAAATAATTAATTTTCAAGAGATTTCCAAAGATTTAAGATGTTCATATCTGTTTTTTTTTCCACCTTAGTCTAAGTGTTCAAATAACTTACCGACGATAACTTATCTATGGAGTAATTGTTATCCAATCCATATTCTATCAAATGGAAACTATATCAGAAGGGAATCAAAGCTTTTTTCGTATTTTGAGTCATAAACTATTTTACCTTCATAAAGGTCTTTGTAATAAAAGCTATAGCAATACGTGTTCTTCGATATGACTGTTCGAGACACTGATGTGCATTGATAAGAAAATCAGTCGTTGATATATATAAAAATTAACAGAAAAACAATGGGTGTGGCTGTAAGTAGAAGTCTTCATTTAGCCACACGCACACCCCACACCTATACCCTGTTTTTATGACGTACAGTAATTTTGATGTTTCAAAGAACGACAAATGGTGATTTGAAAGAGAACATGTCAATAAATTTTGTACAAAATTCTCTATCTTTTAACATCAGAACCAAAACTTTCTTAAGGAGTCTAAATTGACACAAATAGTCTATGAAAAACCGGCAATTTTCTTTACTGAACTCGTTATATCTTCTTTTTATTTCTACTACTATTTTGATTTAAATGATTCTATTTTTGAGTTATTTTACGATCGATTATTGAACGAAAGACTTTGAAGACAAATATTTATCGTTTCATCCATAAAAAAGAATTGGTCGAAAATTGGACGGAATCGAGCAGAAATTGAACATTCGCCCATCATAGAGAGACCCAGCCAAGTCACACTCATTTGTATCGATGAAGAATTATTTGATTTTTGATGAAGTTTTCGAGTTAAGTTGATATTAATGAGTCTTATTGAAATGAGAAACTTGTTGAAATAGTCTATAGATAATCAAAGAATAAATGACGATTGACCATGTGTGTTAAACAAAAAACAACGCGTGTATATTTTATAAAAAAAAAAGCTGTTAGCACAATCCTCGCAGAACTAAAATGTGAAACACGATGTAGTTGCTCTTGGTAATCATAGAGAGATTGTTTTTTATCTATCGATTTTGCAATACGTTTCTTAACCATCCTTTTACTTATTCCGTCACAAATGGAGTCAGGAAGTATTTCATATATCATAATAAGACGTTATTGATGCACGGTCTTCGGTCGTATATCAACAACGTATTGCATAGTTGATGGTAGGGTTCCAGGATGTCTATCACGATCCATGGGCAGTAAAGATATGATTCATTTTTCTCACTATATTCTTCAACACTTCTGTCGCCAATTACTTAATATTATTTACGAAGGAGTCATTAATTAGCAATCAATTAGTTGTTAATGAAATATTAATTCAAATGTCTGTCACGGACTGAGGGAAGAGTGGGCTGAAGTTCCTACCATATATACTTCAACACTCCTCTTAACTGGTGTTTCACAAAAGTTTTCGAAAAGTTTTTTTTTTCGAACGTCAACCTTATTGAGGAAACGAGATTGAATAGCAAGCGAATTTGATGTGAACATACTTCTCTATGAATGAATTCGAATTTTTGTTCCTTAAACAAAATTCGTCAAAACATTTTGTCATTTTCTAACATATTAAAAGTGAATTTTTCTTTGCATCTTGTTTAGAAATAAATTAAGCTTAATCTCAAAAATTAATAATGAAAACTATTTTTATTTTTGTTGTTTTATAATAAAGAATAAATTATTTTTCTTTTCGCTATTGTTTTTATCGAATTTTCATTTTCATTTTTTTTGTTAATAAAAACTTCTTTGGAATTACTAAGGGTTAGCCAAAAGTAGTGGCGGAGGTGTGAGTGTAAGTGTCCACACTAACACAGCCGTCCCACATCCAAAATTGAGTATCGTTGTTCGTAGAAAATGATTAATGTTTGATGTAAAATAGGATTCAGATAATTAAAACTGAATTGTATTGATATTCTGAAATTAATCACAACAGTTAGTACTTCATTGAATAGTTTTATTCTTTCAGAAAGAAAAATATCCGAAAGATGTTATATTAGAAAAAAAAAGAACAACACAAATTCAACGATCAACTTCATATCATTCACACAGGACTTCAAGAATATATATTGAGTAAATCATATCTTAGCCATGCGGTATCCAAAACTGATGACACTTTATATATAAGATAGTCTAATCAAGAACTTCATGTGTACAAAGAGGGCCTTGAAATGGACCATTTTTTCTTGGCTCAAAGCGATCCGAACATTTTTACAGCCGGCCCCGGGTTCAGGCGAAATGTCGTTTATAAGATTTCGTCAGTGATAGCTCTCGTGGCTCTTATGATATTCAGAAAATTTCAGTTCAAATGGATCTTCACCTTCGGAGATAACACGTTTGAAAAAAACGTTACTTTCATATAAGAGTTTCGAAAATAGCTTAATTTCTAGGTATTCGTTTGAGCTGAAACTTTCAGGATATCATAAGAAACATGAGAACTATTGTTGACAAGGATTTAACGGCGAAACTCCTTGTTACGATTTTTTTCGTGATATCCCTGCAACAGATTGAAAGTTCAGTAAAATGACCATGACTCGAGAAGAAAGGTCTAATGGTCCAAAACCTTTCAGGATTTTTATCTACACTATGAGTCCTACCTATGAGCAAAATATTAGCTCAAACGAAGATTATCAGTGGGATGGATTTCCTCGTAAGAGACATCTGTCTGACATTATGAAACAGACTTTACGAAAGAAATTTCCCAAGTGAATAATCGTTTTTGAGTCGTAACTATGTACATGATGCAGGTCCTAATGAGTTATCAATATCCTGAGAAGAATTCAGATCCTTAGCTTATTGTTGCCTAGATACTGCATTTTTACGATATTTTTTAATATAATGCTGTGATTATTTTACTGTGTATGTTTCAGTTATTTTCGTTGTTCCTACTCTAAGATACGGTTATAGTAATTGAAATGACAAAAACTATGGAAACTCATCAAAATAAAGTAGCTGTAATGGATTGAAAATAAAAAAAAAATAAGCCTATCTGTTCTTCAATGCCATAGACATTTTATCGATTAGTTTTACATAAAAGAGCTAAGATGACATTGGATAACGGTCTTCTGCATGTATATAGTGACCTCACATGTACAATTAATTCAATGGTTTAAAAATAGAACGAGCAGAACGCGCGTCTTTGTTTATATATACGTTTTATATTATTTCAGTCAGTTCGTACAAAAAGAAAATCGTGTGTACTTGACTAACTATGTATGAAAAACCTAAAACACCACAATTTCGAGCAACAAAAATGGTATTTTTCATTTTTATTTTTCTACATATATCTATTTATATGTTAAATATTTTAGTGGAATAATCTTATTCAAAATTTTCGTTCAACAATAAAATTAAAAAAAAAACGTCGTTTTTTTAAAACATATCAAAATTGTTTTTCATCATCAGATGCTATTACATGTATGATTAATATTTTACAACAACAATCATCAAATTCTAATAGTTCGTCGGTAACACGGTAATGAAAAGCTTTATTTGAAATAAAATTGAAATGTTCATTTCATCTATATTAGAACACAAGCAATTACAATGCTTCAATCACTTTATAATGCAAAAATCTTTTCAGATATTAAAGATGATTCAAATCGAACAGATGCAAATGATCCAAAACAATTTTTAGATAATAATAAAATTTTCAAGTATGTTATTTTAAATGAATTTTAAAAAAATCATTTGATTTTATCTTTGATGATCTATTGTGAATATGTCTTTATTTTTTTGTTTTTTTACTAGACTTTTACCACAAACAGAAGAAAATATTTTTCCAATAGCAACAACATTTGATGATAATAAATCGTTACAATCACCTTCAAATGATGAAACGAAAACATCATTTTCACCTTCGTCTGTTTTGGAATTTATGTATGCCTTTGCTCGACAAAAACGTAAACAAAATTCAGTTAGTCTCTTTAAACCTTGATGAAATATCCCGACAGCTTGTACACACACATATATATATATATATAGATTTCTATATATAGAATAATACGTTGTTTCTTATATGATTGCTTTATTTTTTTTTTTTGTTTCACAATAAATCGATAAAAATTTTGATTGGATTGGCATTGTTGTTTTTCTTTTTTTTTCACGTCATTTTTTTTTATCGATTGAACAAGTTATTTCCGTATTCGACAACACACATACACAGGAAGTTGTTCGTTTAAGAACCAATTAATGAATGCTGAACATCTTTGATATAGAGTGGGCGTGAAAGTTGTTGGACAAATAAAGAAATGCTTCCGATCTAATATTATCCAACGTGTATGTCTTATAGAAGTTGTCTATTTGTTCATTACTATGTCGTTTACCGGGCTCTAACTTCATGAAAGAGAAACTAAGTTCATTATTGTGTATCTCAATTAGAAACAACAACAATAAAAGCAAGCACCTCCTCCTCATACATTTGTAAAACATTTATTCGACGTATTATTTTAAAACATAATTTTTCTTTTCTTTGCTCTTATATCATTATGAAATAACAAAAAAGGAAAAAAAATTAGCACGAATTTTAATCGGTTTTTTTTTATTCTCTGATTCTTTATTTCTATAATAAGCCATCATTTTTATTGTTGTCACAAGAAAGAAATGTTCAAGTGTGTAAGCAAGCATACAATGATAGAGAGAGAGAGAGAGAGAAAAATGACTTGAGTTGCTTATTGCTCAGTCAGGATATTTGATGAACGACGAAGAAAAAAGAAAGAACAACATCGAAGAAGAAATCCAATCAACATTAGATTGATTCATTCATTTTATCAACATATATCATAATATGGATAAAAACTTTGGAACATTGTATAATAAATTAACAAATTTATTTCATTCTAACACTTCATCATCATCATCATCAAATACATCATCAATACCTGAAATAAGTTCATCATTACCATTATCAACATTTCTTGATCGTATAATTCCAATGACAACAAGTAGTTCACCAAATAATCAACGTCATAGTGCATCTCGAATTACTCGTCAAATATCAATTAAAACAAATGATAATCAACTTTCAAATCCAAATGATTTAACAAAACAACAAAAGTAAGAATTTATCATTTGTACTAGAATTTAACTAATGAGAAAAATATCATCCAGATGGGTAACAATCTGTTATTGATTAAAAAAAGAAAAATCATTTCCTTTGTTGCACATATATCAAAATAAACAATATGATTGAAGTTACACAAGTCTCACTGTCTATATCATGTCATGATAATCATCAACATAATTTGCCAATACAGAGACGATGTTTTATTAGAAAATGGTTATTTTATTTCTTTGTTTATTATTATTATGAATCTTTTTTCGTTTCTGTCAACTATTTCATTTTATTTGTTTTCATTTGTTTTGTTTTTTTTTTGAATAGTAAAATTGAAGAACGAAGTAATGATGTACAACCTGATCTTGTACGAAATTCAACTCAAGTTCATTATGAACCAATATTATCTGTACCAGGAATGGATGATGCAGAATTTCGTCGTCGAGGAAAAGAAATGATTGATTATATAGCTGATTATCTTAAACATATTAAGTAAAATAAAAATTCTATGATTAAAAAAAGAAATTCGTTTATATTTTAATTTCTAAATAGGGAACGTCGTGTTACACCTGAAGTTGAACCAGGTTATTTACGACCAATGTTACCAAAAAATGCACCAGAAAAAAGTGAAACATGGGAAAATATAATGGAAGATGTTGAACGAGCAATTATGCCTGGTATAACACATTGGCAACATCCACGTTTTCATGCTTATTTTCCAGCTGGTAATAGTTATCCATCAATACTTGGTGAAATGCTTTCAGCTGGTGTTGGAATTGTTGGTTTTTCTTGGGCAGCAAGTCCAGCATGTACTGAACTTGAAACAATTATGCTTGATTGGATTGGTATGCATAGAAATAAAAATGATGATTATTAATGTGAAATTTTATATGAGAAAATTGTTTGTTTGTTTTTTTTTTTTATATTAGGTCGTATGATGGCATTACCTGCTGGTTTTCTTCCATTTGATCCGAGTCGTGATAATAAAGATAGTGATGATGATGAAGAAGATGATGAAGAATTATGTTCAGAAAGTGATGAAGAATCAAGAGACGATGATTTACATGATTCGATTAGTAATGGAGAAAATAATCATGGACAAAAATCAACTCGACATATAGGTGGTGGTGTTCTTCTTGTAAGCAATATTTTATTTTGAATGTTTATCAAATGTTTTTTTTTTAAATATTTATAACTCAGTCTAGAAAGATTCTTTTCCATAAGATACACAAATAAAAGTTTTGTTTTTTTTTGTCATTAGAAAAAAAAATTCGATAAATTGTATAATTCAGATATTAACGACTATGATTAGTTTATTCTTTCCTAGAATTGATTATAAGTTTTAAAATTGATTCGAAGAAATTTTTCATGGAGTTTTCGTTTTTTTTTTTTGTTATAATAAATTTTTATCACAATCCAAAAACTTAATTGTATCAAACTGACTGATGTAACTAAGTTTAAATTGTAGGGAAATTTTTTGGTCTTGATTTAATGACTTCTCACTTTAAAAATGATTTATTAGTTGAAGAAACTATTTTGTTAATTGAACAGAGTAACATACGAAATAGAAATATAATAAATGCAATTATCCTTATTTCTTTTCGCTTCAACAGGGTTCGGCAAGTGAATGTATTCTAGTTGCAATGTTAGCTGCACGTACAAAGAAAATAACAAGTAAACGTCAAGCAGATCCGTTAATGGAAGATGGACAAATTTTAGCTCGACTTGTTTGTTATACATCAAAACTTGTATGATTTACAAAGAGTTCATTTCATAAAAGAAAAAAAAATGCTTGGTTATTTTTTTTTTAGGCACATTCATGTGTAGAAAAAGCAGGTTTAATTGCTATGGTTCGTGTTCGACAATTAGCTGTTGATGAACATTTTTCATTACGTGGTAAAACATTAGAAGAATGTATTCGAGCTGATAAAGAAAAAGGATTAATACCATTTTTGGTTTGTTATTTATTTATATATATGATTTCATTCTTAAAATATTTTATATTTTATATTAGGTTTCGGGTACATTAGGAACAACATCTTGTTGTTCATATGATAATTTAGAAGAAATTGGTGAAATATGTCAACGTGAAAAACTTTGGTTTCATGTTGATGGTGCCTATGCTGGTAGTGCTTTTATTTGTGAAGAATATCGTTATATAATGAAAGGTTTACAAGTAAGAAATAGAAAATTTCCTAAGCTAAGAATTGATTTTATGCAACACAATCTAAAAGGAGTGTTTGAAGTGTATAGAGGTAAAAATCTAGACCGATGTCGCACCTCTAAATAGAGAGAATAAAGCAATCTATCTGTGATCAGTTTCATATTTTAATCTGGGAGAGATTACGTTAACAGCTTTCTTTTGTGTGTTTTTTAGTATGCTGATTCATTTAATACAAATCCAAATAAATGGCTATTAATGAATTTTGATTGTTCATGTTTTTGGTAAAATTTTTTGTTAAAAATATTTTTGGTTCTGTAAGAAAACATTTTTTGTTTTATTTTAGGGTTCGAGATAAATTTGCATTGATTAATGCTATGTCTGTTGATCCACTTTATCTTCAACATAAACATGCACAAAAAGCAGTTGATTATCGTGTAAGTAGAATTATTTTAGTAGAAAATTTTTTGCAATATTTTATAATTTAATATAGCATTGGGGTGTTGCATTAAGTCGTCGATTTCGTTCACTTAAACTTTGGTTTACAATTCGTAGTTATGGTATTGAAGGTCTTCGTCATTATATTCGAGAAGTATTTTATTTTCGAAAATAAAAGAATCATTTTTTGTTTTTATTCTTATTTTTTTCTCTTAGCATTGTCGTTTAGCAAAAGTCTTTGCATCATTAATAAGTATGGATAATCGTTTTGAAACTATTGGTGATGTTACATTAGGTCTTGTTTGTTTTCGTTTAAAGGTAATTCAATTTTTTTTTTTGTTTTTTGAAGAATATATCTTTTAATGTTCAGTTAGTTTTAACTGATGAACAGCTTTTAATCTTGAAGACATCTCTATGAGTAGGAAACTACAAAATTGACTTTTTCGGTCACAGTTTCCATGAAAATTTCTTTTCTGAAATCAAGCAATTTTTATTATAGACTACATGAATGATTGTAACTCGTTAATAGTATGAGAATTCCTTTATATGAAAATATTGAAAATTTTCGTTTTTCTCTAGCGGAGTTCCAGAATTTTATTAACTCACCGATTCTCACAAAACGTTCAACCCCCTTCAATTCTGGCGACTTCGGAATACTTCTGATTTCATGAGTTAATTTGAAGGTATCAAAGTTTCCGAATCTGTACGACTAGAACTGCTAATTTAATACAAGCTTTTTATTGAAATTGTAAATCAAAGTAACCAATTTGCAGATCCTAATCAAAACATACTAATAAATATAAAAATATATAGTCTATTTTATGATAAAGAGGCAATGACCGAGACCAGCAAAAAAAAAATAACTTTTAGTCCTATCCGACTTGAACCTCATTGCAGTTCTCTATCTATGAGACAAAGAATACACTGAAATGCTTTTTGTAGACATACAGATAATTTTTAATCATCTACTCGTTGGCTGACACCTTGTCCCACTTTGTTTGTTTTTATTATAGCAGCTTTAGCATGAAGCAAGAATTGTTTTGATATATTTTCTTGATAGTAAAACTATTTCAAATTCATGTCGAACAGATATCTAAAACTAAATCTTTTTCGAAATTTTGTTCGTTTTTGAGCAACTTTCATATACATATTAAATGATATCTTCTTCTAGGGTAGTAATAAATTAAGTCAAAAGTTACTTTTATCACTCAATGATTCGGGTCTTATTCATATGGTTCCATCTATGGTTAATGATATTTATATAATTCGTTTTGCTGTTTGTGCTAAACATGCTAATGATGATGATATGCGTATAGCATTTAATATAATTCAAGAACATGCTGATGATATTCTTGCAGAATATCGTGCTCAACGTGGTGGACGACAATCATCATCAACTGATTCACTTGATTTAGCGATGAAACAGACAGCTGCTATTAATAATGAATATGATACAACTAAATCAGATGAAACAATTAGTACCGAAGTATTACCAGAAACATCAATTGCTCCAATAATTTATCCAGCAACAAAAGTTCGAGTAAAATTCTTTTTGTTTAGTTTTATAACGAAAAAAAATTCTTTTTTTTTTTTTTTTTTTTCTTAATTTTAGGCGAATACAATAACAACAATAACACCACATCATCGTGTTACATTTGAAAAACCACTAACAAATTTACTTAAAGATAAACGACCACGTCCAATGTTTGTTCGTATGGTATCTGATGCAAAATTATATTATCCAAAACGAACTACATCACAATTATCTCGTCAATCATCATTAATAACACCACGTGCACGAAAACGTATACAAAGTGATTCTGGTCATCATACAACACGTTCATCAAGTGAAAAATATTTATCACGTACAGTAAGTATTCTGGAAACGGTTAATTCTGATGAAGGAGAACTTGATGATAAACAATAAAATTATAAATAATATTTATTAACTGAGTGAGATTTGAATGATTTTTCTTTTTGTTTTTTTTTTGTTTCATTTGTGTTGGTGAATAGATTGTACGGTGATCTCGGTCTATCCTTTTCTCTTTTATTTATCCATATTTATTCGATTTTACATAATATTCATGTCGTTTGTAAACTACATACATACATACATATATATATATATATTTTTCTTTGAATTTTTAATTTATTGTAAGTTTATGTTTGTGGTATTTTCATTGTAATTTATTCAATGTTTTCGTCTTATATACAGAAAAAAAATTATAATTGAAATTTTTTCTTTTGGACTTTATTAATTTGATTGACATTGTTTTATCTATGTTGACAGATTTATATAAGCCAAGATATACTTCTATCGTTCTTGGCAATGTTTTATTATTTTCGATATTTTTATCAATTTAATATTCAATGCCATAATTACATTATGAGAGAGGTTGAAAAATCGACTTTTTTTGCGCCAGACGGATCGAGCTGAAATTTTAGGATATGAATTATGACTAATACTTACACATCTTGTGAAAGTTTCATCTTTGCACATATAATGGTTGCAGAGATATTTATTCTTATAGTTAGGTCACCAAACTATGAAAATAAATATCTCTGCAACGATTATATGTGCAAAGATGAAACTTTCACAAGATGTGTAAGTATTAGTCATAATTCATATCCTAAAATTTCAGCTCGATCCGTCTGGCGCAAAAAAAGTCGATTTTTCACCTCTCTCATAATGAAGTGTTGATAGGTGTGGGTGCTCTAAACAGAAAGTTAATCTGGCGCAGAGTTCTTGTGCTCTCCATGCACAGTAACTAACTACAAGAGCCGATGTATGTCATAACATAGTCAGTGTGTGATTGAACGAGTGATCCGAGACAAATAGCCATTATTGGTTTGTACAAGGTCATTCTATGGCTGGTGGTGTTCAGGCTTGCACACAGTACCATGTGAATAGATGTCGAACATTATAGTCATTAGTATCCTGAGCGAGTACGACTTTCCGCAGTTGGACAAGAATAGTTGCAGCCGGTAGCTGACTGGAGCTAATGGATATCCAGCAGATACTTTCACAGTCATAGTACAGTTTTAATTCCACAAAAAAACAAGTAATTCAAGATTCACTTGGTGTCTTTCTGCTTCGAAAATCTAATCAATTTCACTAAGTATATGTTTGCTTATTTCTGATGATACTGAAATGGAACGCAGTGTTGATACCAAACGTTATTATTGTGAATATATACATGAATGCTTTTTCCATCACGATAATATATGTTTACCTTTTTAATAATTCATGTTCTTCTTCATGTATTCAGTTACTTCGTCATATAGTTCATCATCATCATCGTCTGTAGATGAATTTTCATTGAAAAAACGAATTCTTTTAGTAAAACAATCGTACTTTTCACGTCTATGATCTGTTCTCAGATACAATAAATTACTCAATCATGGAAGATGCCAATTTCTCATGAGTTAGGCAATTTTCATAAAAAAACAAAACATTGGCATTTATCCAAAAGAGTCTTGGGTATGACCGAAAAAATCGATATTCAATGACAATTTCTCCATCGCAATAACTTTAAAGTGTTAGCAGATGACTGACTCGTTAACACCTAATATTAACGAATTAAATAATACCTGTTGCTCATTTTTTTATTATTATTATGAATGCTTTAGAGAAGCTGCTTAAGTCCTATTTTAATTCAATTACGTTAAAAAAAAATTATCCGTCCCTAATTTCGAATCCATATTCACTGTATGATTAACTGTATTTATGGAAAGTTTCAACTCATTGGTCAACAGTCTTATTAAAACTTATATATGTTGTATTTTACAATTTACTCTTCATAATAAAATATTACTGCTCAGTGCAGATTATCTTTATTTTAGAATATAGACAAAAATGTCTGAATTGACCAATCAAAGGAATGTATATTATAAAAAGAACAAATACTTAATATTATAGAAATGAATTTTCGTTATGCTAGAAAAATTAACATTGACGATCTCATATTCTATTGAGAAATCAATTCGTCCCTCTGTGTATATTTTCTTTCTAGATAGTTTTCAAGAATTAACATTTACAATTATAATTACATCTTATTTCTATAAACGAAGCGTTTAGAGTCATCTCTTCAAAAGATTTTTTCTATAGTTATCTTGGTTCTATATATTACGCTTATTCTAAGTTCTCCGATGTCTGATCTCATATTACCTATATTCAATGAATAGAAGTTTACAAAAAAAAAATTATATACGTTTTATTACAAATGATTATGGTAAATATAATCAGGATATAAAAAACAAAAAGTAATGGCTAATTCAAATAGGCAAATATATGATAAAACTTCAACATATCACATTTAGATCATTAGTGATATTTAATGAATGCATAATATTTCTGAGATTTTCTAAATATTTTCTTATTCTATGGTAACATATAAATATGCGTAAAGTTTCTGTACTTTATACTTATGAATTTCCCTAGTGACTTTTAAGTTCTTTTTTACTGCTCTTATTATTATATGTTAGACAAAAGAGAGATGCAGAATCAATAAGAAAATATAATTGATAGAAATTCATCTGACCTATTGAGTACTCAATGACTAGAAAGAAGTACTATAGATATGAGAAATAATTGATAGATAGATAGATCGACAGAAAGAAGACAAGAAATATGATATGTTTTGTTGTTTATGTACGTGACTATGATGATGAGGTCTTTCTTCCGATAATAATCATTGTCATTCATCGTCGATAATAGAACATAAGAAAAGAAAAAGTAGAGCAGAAAAACAGTTACCCGAAAAAAAAAATCGAATTATCGATCTTATTACTATTTATTCATATACATATATATTTTTTTTAAACGATCTCGTCTAATGTCTTTTTTTCTTAGCATATACATAATCATTAGACGTCTATTTTACTATCTTCGAATGAGTAATATTTCATATGGATTATCATTTTAATATTACTAGTAAGTATAATTATATTTCAATCTCTATTGATTAAATATCAACGACGATAAATAAAATGTTAATGATCTACTTGCAATACTAAAAGTTTATTTAATATAATATTCTTATCGAATATTAAACAAAATTATTGATCAATCAATAACATGAGAAGAATTTCAATAAAAAATAAGAAGAATATTTTTATTAATCAGGTATATGATTATAAGATAATTTATTCTTTTGTTTTTTATTTTATTTTTTGATCATAATTTCAATGAAACTATTAATGAGTTAATTTAATTACATATTAATGTATTGACATATTATCTTGATATGTTTTAGGCATTTATCAAAGCAAATATTTGATTTATTTCATTATATTCTTTTCATAATCGGAAAAACGATAAATGGGTTAGAAATATTTGTTTTTTATGAGAAAAAAAATCTTGTCATTCATAATTTAGAATTGATAACTATTATACGATAAAGATAAAAAAAAAACAATATATTACAGTCTAAAGATCGTTATGCATAATTAAGTATTAAATATCAGTTCTTGATTATAAGAATTTGTTGAATAGAAAGAAAACATCTCTTGTGTAATAGATACTACTGAGTATTGTCTATGCTCGATTAATATAGAGTCTGTTATTGAATAAAACATGAGAAACATAATATAAAATGTAAAAACGATGACAGAAAAGTGTCGAATTGTATATTGTTTTTTTTTTTTTTTTTTTTTTTTTTTTATACAAATATTTTGAAAGAAAATTTTCTTTTTATATCAATTGAGAGACAATGTTTTCCTCCTCTTTCAAATTATATATAACTAATTTTTGTCTAACATTCATTAGTTAAATGATTTGAGAAAAAACAGAAACAACTAGAAAATAAGTCTGCTCTTTGGAGTCGATAAAATATCAACTCCTATGTATCTTCGATAAACATGTCTAAAAATAATAAAGGAACTTTTTAAAATTCTTTCGAACTGTATATAAATTATTTCTATCAAATATGCATAAGTAAAATATTGTACGAAAAAAAAAACAAAACGAAAATACTCGTATAATAAATTTAACTATTTTTATATGAAATTTATCGAAAAGATATCATTCAATTCGAATTATCCATTGTTTTTCAAGATCATTTTCAATAGTTCATAAAAATCGAATCAACGAGCATGAAATTAACTGTCATTCATAAAATCATTTCTCTTATGAGTTTCTATGAAAATTGTAATTTTATTATGCGTGTATTTCTCTTTCTTCTCGCGTCATTTTCAATATGAACGTACGACAAAAATAAATCAGATATAATTCGAAACAAGAGAATACTTCCTATTAAATTATGAAAGAATAATTTCTTTTTTTTCAGAACGTGCTCATCGATGACAGTATACAGATCGACATATTGTCTGACTATTTTTTTTGCATCGGATGTTATTTTTTCTTTTTCTTTTTTTTCTAAAGAAAATAGTAACAGAAAGAATTTATTATTTGAAAAGCTAATCACGTAGTTTAATTTCCTATTTCATTCATATGACATAGATCTTTTCAGTATTCTACAAACTATTTCAATCCAAGAGTTATGTTTGGGAGATAGTTGAATATTACTGTCACATACTATATATATATATGGTATAAATATGAACACAGAATTTGTATGTATAGAACAAAAACTGAGTGCACCACTGGTTGCAATCAAGGTAATTTAAAGAAAATTTAGATCATTTGTGTTTTCAATTAGATATATCAAGAGTCGATCAAAATAAGAATGTAGCTTCTTTAGATTCAGGTCAAGTTTAAATAGATTTTTTTTTGAAGTCTACTAAGTAAAGATTGATACAAATATTCAAATCATTTTGACTAAAGTAAATTAGAGTGTATCGGATTTTGTGACATGAGTGTCAATCAATAAGATGAACTAACTTATCCTTAATTTAGAATAGTACGTGATAATATGTTATTTGCATCGTTATGTCTTGACATCGTTTGTCTTATTTTTTTTTAAGCAATGTAAGTTACAAAGTTATTTTCATTCTCAGTTGTCTTCATATTAATAACTGACATTCGAAGTAACAAGCACTTTGTTGATACTTTATACAGTATATCATCTTATGGTGATATACAAAGAGAATATACAAATTATCTATGTACTATATATCTAAAGCAGATGTTATTGTATGATTATTACTTGATTTTAGTGATATTCATAGATATATAGTAAATAGTTTGTATTAGGATATTTTCTTGCAAATTATAAATTAGAAAAGAAAGATATCGAAGGATTTATTATAATTAGGACAAGAATTGAATATTATGAAGCATTTTTGTTCTTATTCATGAGTTTTGATGATGATTTTTTATTATTAATATTTTCTTCTATAATTTATTTATAACTCTGCTAAGTAAACATCGATAAAGGATATCCGAAGAAGGAAGGATCAGTCCAAATCGAACAGATTCACACTGATAGGGATCAAACCCATATGAACATCTAGATATCTGCTACGAATCTTTTTTGTTTTTTGACCGCAAATTTTTGATTCTAAGTGAATTTTACGAGCATTTTTAAAATATTAGCGAAAAGGTTTCATTGAAATTATTCGAATTCGATAGGATCTAACAGAATGTGTTTGATTCAAGTAGATATTTCATTTCTTCTGTTCTCATATACTTCGTTAATAAATGATGGCTCAATAGAAAAACTAGATGGCATTCGAGTTTCACTCGATTGCGAAATGCAATGCGAGACTACGAGTATCGATAATCGAAAAAATCCATTACTGCGAGAACTCTATCAATGCATATCAGCATGTTTTTAGAACACGCTGTGAATTTATCGCATAATCATCTTCATGATTCACCAACTATTATCAGCTGTCCACATAGATTCGATCATGAAGTTTGAATTCTCACGTTTGAACCAATAGTTTTTTGGGTTTTTATTTTCCAGATCATCATGATGTAAAATGGTAACTTTGGATGCGTAACGTCTATTATCGTTTTCGAAAAAAATAATGGCTCTGAATGTTTTTTTTTTTTGAATAACATAGAGATCTAGAGTTGTCATCATTCTAGAGAGAAGATCTTGTTTCTGACCGACCTTCTTTATGGCATGTTCCGTAACGATGGAGGTTACTATATCTTTACTCCATAAGATAAATATAAATACAATCTTTATATTTATAAAATAAAGATAAGATAAACGATAAAGGAAGATTTCTTTCTATCGTAAGCAAATAAACAAATGTCTAATATAACAATAAGATATGTTACTTAATATTCTATCTTATGACCAACATCATTTCAATATGTGATATTATTAAAAAATATATCCAAAAAAATTTTCTGTTTGCATTATTTATATTGATGATAACATAAATAAAGTAATATTCCTATTCATAATACAGATCCAACTCATTTTTGATAAATTATAACTATCCTATTTTTGCAAAGTCTTTTTTTTTCTTACATTCTTCCGACATCACATAATTAATTATTAAATTTTAATGATCTATTTTGAGTATTCATATTTTTCTTTTTAAATTTCCTTCTATAGTAATTATGTGCATATTTCTAGAAAGTTTTTGTTATCAATAATTATTATTTAAATTTATTCGAATATTAAACTACAATTTAATCTCGATAAAATTCTCCAATAGTTTTATTGATACTGATAAGTTTTAAATTTTATTTTTGAAATTATTATTTAACAAATAATTCTATTAAATATTCAAGATAGTACCAAAACTTGTAAGAGTATTCTACTTGTACTTCTAGAACAGAGAACACAATACGTGATGCTTGACTAATATTGACATACTTCCGATATATGACAGTGTTTCCTTTTTTTTTTATTCATGAAAAAAAAACACTTCACACAACTTGATGTAAAATTTATTCAGACATTTTATAATTAACTCTGATGCAGATCTCAGACAAAAATAAACCCTTCTAAGATATGTCGTGTTACTGTTTCTAATAGAAAATGAGGATGCGACATCAGTTTATATTGAAAGTACACACTATTACTGTTCAATGTAATTTAAATTGAAACGATGCCATTCCAACTGTTGTATTCAAACAACATGAGAATGAAACTGGTAGAAGTAAGACATTTTGTAGGTAAACGAATCAGAGCAAAATGTTCTTCTGTTCACAATAGAACTGTGACATGAAAGTAAATATTTAACTAATTATGCACTTATAAGTTAACGTAAAATGGAAGAAAAAAAAACCAGTAACATAAGTAATGGATTATTGATCAAGAAATGTTTATGTCTATATTTATAAACTTTAAATAAATTATCTTAATGATTTAAATATTAGTAAAATAATATGTCGTCTACAATGTGTCATGCCTTTTTTTTCTGTTCTTTTTTTTTTTTAGAACAGTGCAATTATTTGATGTAAATCTATAAGTATTGATAATATTTTTCCCTTATTTCATGAAATTGTCGGTAACTTTTATAAAAAATTCATGTACTAGTGTTTAATGAAAAAAAAACGCTTTTTAAGTAAGAATGCCGTGTTGTTTAGAGATTCTTCATGGCGTTCATGTATTATGCGAGTAAGTAAATGAATTGAATATTCTATCTCTTTCTTATGTGCCTGTGTCATCTATTAAAAAGCCAGATAGATACAACTTATATCTATAAATGTCCTATATCAATTAGAAGAATTGTTTTTTTTTTTGTCCTATAGTAAAAGGAAAAAAACAAATTTAAATTATATCAATCTTTTGAAAAGAAAAAGTAAATAATCATTCCTACATTTTATAATATTAATCAATATGATTCAATTAAATATACACAGATAAATTTAACATATTTGTATGTAACCTTCAAAGAAGACTAGAAATAATATAATTTAAATGATTTTTTTTCTGGCTATTAAATCAGAATGAATTTCAATATTATTTCAAAAACATTTTTGACAATTATTCAATAACAATATTTTCTATTGTATGTACATTAATTTGTTGAATCTTAATGAAATTATGTTCTATTTTCATTTAATTTAATTATCATTTATTAAAACCATATATATTAATAACAAGTCTATTCTTGCTTTTGACATTGAACAGATCCATTAAATTTTTCAAGTATTTATACAATAAATGTAATATTTATTTGATTTTTCTTTTATTGTCGATAGTCTATAGTCGTTTTTTTCTTTTTTATATTGATTATTATGATACTTGTGCTTTCCGGAAAATATAAAAAAAGCTATCGATATCAGTCCTAATAAATCGACAATTCACTTATATTAATTATGATATCGAACATAAAAGAATCAAAGAGTAGGAAGAAAAAAAGAATATGAATCTCCATTAAATGTAAGAAATATCAATCAATTAACAAATCCAGAGACAATATGTTTAGTATGCCGATAGAGAAAAGACGTCTTTTCTTGATATTATTTTTCATACGTTATTTTTTTCTGATTCCATAGTTAACAGTCGTCATCAACTGACAATTAACTACTCATCAAGTTAAGTAGAGAATTTAGTTCATTTTTAATCATTATTAGTTGTTCTCACTATCATTAATGTAATATATTACAGAGTACCAACAATCTCCATATATGTATATTTGTGTAATAAAGAAACCGAAAACTATATTGAAGAAAAGAAAGAGAATCTGAGAAACGAGAGACAAAAAAAAATAGACAGGATTATACTTGTCTAAGATGAGATAGATGTCTTTAAATACATTTCAGCTACTGGGTTTTTTTTTCGATCATATTCATTATCGTTGTTCTATATCGATAACAACGACTAAGAAGATGTATAATTCAATTTTGAAAAAGAAAAAATTTAATTATTTTTTATTTTTTATCAATAAATGACTAGCAAAATTCACTTAAAAGTGAGTTATAATTCTATATAATTTTTCTCTCATGAACATACGCTTGTTTATATTAGATGATTTATTTATTTAATATCTAATAAAGATCTGGTGATGATGGTAACTGTTAGAATTATCGTTCGTTTAATATAGATCAAGAATCTAGTGTATGCCAAGCAGAAGTTGATTTATCTTCAATGTCATTCAACACTTCATTAATGATATCATCATAATGAGATCCTAAATAGAAATAATATTAGACAAGCAGAAAAAATTATTTCTTGTCTTAGTAAAAGAAAAAAAAAACAGATTTTGAGATATCCTTTTTTTTTTTCCTTATTGTCGAATAATTTCTATGAATATTAGAAATATAATCAATTTATTTCATTATTAATTTTCCTCTAATAAAACAATCCATGGTTTCATCACAACGACACTCACTTAGGGATGAAGAAGAACCAGAAAAAAGTTTCTTAGGATTTTGTTCTTTTTGTGTGGTGAGATATTTTTTATGAACAAATTAGAATAAAAAAAAACAATAAAACTATTTTTTTATTATTTCGATTAATAAAAATTAATATATTGATAAATTTTCTTTTATAGGAATTAGTAGGTGGCACAAGTAAAAAACAAAATTGGAAAGGTTTAGGTATTGCATTTATTGTTATTACAATTATTTGTCTATTTATTGCTGCAGCAATTCTTCTTACAACCATTCGTAAGAGAAATATATTTTTGTTTTTTTGTTATTAATACATATTCTAAATTAGTTATTTCATTTAAGAACGAACAACAACTCATAATGAACTTCTTATAATTAGTGAACAAGATATACTTAATATAAAAGTACCTAGACCGTTAGTTATTGTTTTTTCTTTTGATTTTATTTCATTTTTTTGATTTTATGAAATAGTTGGAATGGTACATGGATATCTGATAAATATTTTTCATATTTCGATACAAACGATTCTATATGGATTTATAATTGTGATACACTGAAAGAAGAATTATTATTTAAAAGAGATATTATACAACAAGAAAATATTGGTTATGGAATTGTTTCACCATCAACAAAATATATTCTTATACCTATTAGAAAAGAAAAAGTAAAGAAATTAAATATTAAATTCTAAAAAAATGCTTGTACATATTATCTTTGTTTTTTTTTTAAATTAGATTCGTCCATATTATACTGAATATCAATATGAACTTTATGAAAAATCGAAAATAATTGCACCAATAACATATCCTGATGATCAAAAAATATCTTTATCAGCTGTTTTATATTCTCATTCAGATCATTTATTTGTGAGCGATTCCTTTTCTTTTATCTTATAATATCAAAAACTAAAAGTCTTTTTTTTAGGCTTTTATTTATAATTTTGATGTTTATGTATATGATATAACTCAGAAAACAAGTTACAGAGTAACAACCGATGGAAATCGAGATACTATTCATAATGGTCTTGTTGAATGGATTTATGAATGTAAGATTACGGAATCGAAACTCATATTCAAAAGATTATTATTCTTAAAAAAGAAAATTTTCTTATTTATTTTTGTCGATGAATCAAAAGGACTGAGAAAGAAACAAAGAGTTGTTTTTCGCTTAATATTCGTAAACTGTACATATAAAATAAACATTCTATTTATGAATCAATTTTTCGATTTGAACTCATATGATTTATAAAACAATTTCACCAAAGTCATTTTACTAAAATGTAAAAAGTGAGAACATTTTTGGATTAATAACTTGTCATCGAGTGTAAAATATTCTGATTTTATTATCAATTATTTGAAAAACGATTTGATTGGAAAGATACATTTACTCTTAAACTATATTCCAAAATAAAAATACGTGTTATTAAAAAGATTCTTATACATATATTTTTTTTTTCTTAGATGAAATTTTCAATCAAAATATTCTTTTATTTTGGTCACCAAATGATCATTATTTAGCTTTTATTAAAATAAATCTAACAAAATTACCAAAAATTCATTATTTAAAATATGATTTAACATGGGAAAATGATGATCAATATTCTATACCATATCCAAAATATGGTGATCTACTTCCATTACTTGATGTTTGTATTTTTGATATTAAGTCAGGAAAAGTTATTTGTGTACCACGACCCATCGAATATGGAAAATTGTAAGATTCTTTTTGTAAAACTAAAGGGAAACAAATTGATTTCTAGTATAGAAACCATCAAAAAAAACATTATAAGACCTTAAGAATACGAATCATGACTGAAAGTAGTTAAAAGTTATCGGAAATCATGATAGATCATTAGAAATCAATGAAATCAGTTTGTTCTTCCTTGTATAAAACACAATCTAAAAGGAGTATTGAAGCATAGGGGTAAAAGTTTAAATCCGTTTCCCTCCTTACAGACTGTGACAGGTGCTAGTCATAGACAGTGGCAGATGCTAGGTATAGATCATCACAGATCTTGATGGACACTAGGCATAGACGATCACATACCGTGACAGATGATAGTAAGAGACTGTCACAGGCTGCAACAGACACTAAGCATAGATCATCATAGGCTGTGACAGATGCTAATGAGAGACCGTCATTTGTAGTGACAGACGCCTCAGCAATGTTCCGCCTCTCCGTCAAATATCGTGATAGACACCTTAGCAACACTCTCCTCCCGTGTCATAGAATGTGCCAGAGATGTCGGTATATGATAATAGATCGTATATCAATCATGTTTCGTTATAATATATGAACTACTTCCTCATTGAGTTTCTGGAAGATTATGTGTCCGAAAGTAGATAGAATAAAACAATCTTCTAATAATTAGCAACAGCAGCAGCTATATCATCCTTGATATTTTTATCTCGTAGAGATTGCGCTAACCGTTGGTTTTTTTTTTTAAATATTGATTTCAAATTTTTAGAAAAAAATCTGATGTATACATCTATCATGTTGTTTGGTGTAGTGATACATGTTTATCTATTGTTTATGGTAATCGTATGCAAAATTCAAGTGTAATTCAATTATATGAAATTTCAAATGATAAAGTAAAATTAAAATCAAAATTCATTGAAGAAACAAGAAAATCTTTTTTATTATCACGTTTTCTTAAACCATATTTTTCATCATATGGTACATATGCTTATATAATACGTTTTGATCCATTACATAGTAGTAAATCAATACAAAAAGCTTTTCCACGTGTTGTACGAATACATTTTAATCAAACAGTATATATAATTTATATTAATAAGAAAAAGAAATAGAAAATAATAAACTATTTTTTTTAGTATCCACAAATAGATGCAAAATTACCAGAAGAAATAAATGCAGATGAAATAATTCATGTTGATAATTTGGGTCAAGTTTATTTTACTGGATCACGTCACAATGATTCATTAGGAAAACAATTTTATCGGTAGAAATCAATTTGTTGGTTTTTTTTTTTTCTTTTATTTTTAAAAATTTAATTTCATTTAAAAATAGATGGACTTATTCAAATTCAAAATCTGAAATTGAATGTCTATCATATAATGAATCATGTGGTTATGTAAATGCTCAATTTAGTCTTGGTAATGGAACTTATTATATACTTGAATGTTTTGGACCATCAATTCCTTATTCAACATTATATAATCGAAATAAAAAACTTGGTAAACAAAATGATCCTTCTTTTTTTTTTTATTTAATCGAAATTTGTTATTTTTAAAGCATTTATTAATGATAATGAACTATTTGGAAAATGGGCAAATAATCGATTAATGCCTTATATTGATTATTTTACAGTACCATTAGATGAAAAAAATACAGGTAAAAATTAGTAGTTTCGCTTAGAATAAAACAGATAGAATTTTCTATTGTATTTTGTTGTTTTTCATTGAACTAATAGAAAGATTTTGTTTTTTTGTTTTTGAAAAATCATAAACGCCTGAAGAATATGAAAGGAGATTAATGATTATAACTTTTGTCTTTAATGAGTTGTTATCTGAAAACAAGTCATATTAAATGTGTCCAGGTCGGGTCAACTCGAACCGAGTTGGGTTAGGTCATGAAAAAAATAGTAGCCATTGAGTCAGGTCGGGTCAACTATAAAGCTTGCAGGCTGTGAGCATAAGAAAAGAAAGATAAACAAGAAAAAATCCTATCACATAATTATGGTGTTCCAACTACGGAATATCGAGAACGAAAGTTTCTAACTACGGAATGAATGGAGGAAAAGGATTGAAAAAAAGTAATCGATAACAGAATCCGACTCAGCTTGGGTTACAAAAATTTAAACTATATCAAATACTGACACACTTTGGATTAAATATATTAATTAGAAAAAGATCCTTCTCTGGCGTTCGATCCATCGTTATCATTAGGAATTCATGTAATATATCTGTTGCTAAATAGTTCCGATGGAAAGTGCACCACCATCTACCAAGAAAACCTTCACGTGAGGTCGTACTGAACTGATGAATTGGGTCTGTGGTGTCAATAGAATTCATGTGAAATTGAAACCAATTACCGCATAATTTTAGACAAATAAATAATAGAAGTTTCTCTGTAATTGACACTAGTAAGTTCTATTCTAGTCACACGATGATGATGAAGTTTTTCTTTCAAAATATAGTTTTGACCGAAAAAAAGAAACAAATAATTATCCGTTTATAAAGGAATTATTTGCAATGATTCATCATTTTTTTTTTGAGCTGATATTTTCAGTATTAGGACTAGAATAGTCTCAAAACGAATCAAATTTATGGATATCCTTTTCAGAGATATGACAGTTTTGCTAGATTTTTATTATAGGACCGAATAAATAAAAGTTTTAGCCAAGACAATTTTTTTATATTAAGAAATAGTTAATATTCAAAATCTTCCAATTTCTTTGATGATTTGTGCAACGTAATTAGATTTTGAATATTGAATAACTCAATAAGGAAGCAATCGTTTTGATTGAAGCTTTTAGAATATTCTCAGGATCATAAGACCTACTCATAGATAAATCGGAGTCTTAGCTTTCAGGATTCTGTAAATCCGGGTACGGAAGTAAAAAATGAAAAGAGCCAATTTTACTTCTGGAGAATACTTCCAAGTATTAGTAGTAAAAATTTCAGCTTTAGTGGTTATGCAGAAGTACCCTTAAATCCTTTCTATATGCACTGAAAAATGATGAATCACTTCGGACAGTTCTTTCATTAGTTGGTAAACTATTATTGCAGTCAGGTTTCGAAAATCCAACTGCAATGTGACAAAGCTTTTTGTGTGTAGTTTATCTATATCATAGGATTCGATCTGTCAGTAGAATATAAACTCAATTGTAGGATAGAAGAGTTCTTTCATTAGAACAATCCTTTCCAATAGTATAGATTTTTCTTTTTCATATGTTTAAACCTTTTTTTTATAAATTAAATGTATTTCATATTTTATATCAATAGTTGGCAATGGAATGATTATTTTACCACCGAAATATAAGCCGAATGTCACAATTATATCTGATCCTGTTATTGTAATAATGTAAGATATTGATATTAATTATAAAATTTCTTATTGTTTTTAAATTATAGAAACCATCGGTTATTTGATCAACGTGTAAATAAAAAATATGTTGTACCATTTTCAGAGTATATCTATACACGTAAATCTTAACTATAAAAATTATCTTTTCTTATTTTATTTAGATTTATTCAAGTTATACATGATAATATTAGTATTATTATATTTGATGCACATGGTAGTATGGGACAAGATGAAAGTTATTTAAAAAATAATTATCAGGATTGGTTTGAACGACAATATGAAGATTATATTAAACTTGTACAGTAAGAATATAAAAGATAATATCGGAAGAATTTTTTTTTTAATTTCTTTTTAAATTTATATAGACATCTTAAAGGGAATGAAAAAACCAATAATCGAATATTCACTAATGCAAAATTTGGACTTAAAGCACAAGTAAGAATTTACAATAAAAAAAACAAGAAAAACCAATTTTTTTTTTTTGGTATAATTAGATGATCGTATCGAATTTTAGTCAGTATACATGACTAATCTTTTATATTCTTATGAGACATTTTTTAAGTACATTTTATTTATAGATTTAAAGACTATTTTATTTATAAAGGACAAAATTTTTTCAAAAAACATTTGTTTCATTTATTGTATTTAAGCATACCGCCAATGTATTCCTAAATACAATCAAGATGGTAACTGTAAGATATTCCACTGCTTGATCTAAAACAATTGAGAGATGTTTGTTGGAGGCATTTTTTTTGGGACAGTAGTGTTCATTTTAATACTAAATACAAAGGTTAATCGATGGATTGAAAGTTTATTCTACTGGATTGTGACCTTCTTTGGATTTAATTATGTTCTCCTCTTGGAAAAAAACCACTTTTCTCGAATAAAAACTGTTAGCGCTATTCCTATGCAATTAAAAGGTGAAACACGATATTGCTGCTGTTGCTAATCATAGGAAGATTGTTTTATTCTATCTACTGTCGGACATATTTCTTCATCATCATTTTATTTAATCTTCTAGAAATGGAATATAGAAGTAGTTTATTTATTATAACGAAACGTTATTGATATACAGTGTATGATCGTATATCAATGCTTGTCACAGTTGGTGGCGTATGGAAGACGATAGATGGGCTCAAATTTCTATCTCTACACTTCAACACTGCTTTTAGATCGTGTTTCACAAAAATATCAAAAAATAAAAATATTGTCACAGGAAGATATATCGACGTCTTCTCTTTCTGAATACATGTGGTTTTTGCGAAAAATACTCAGATTTTAAAAGATTTATTGATATGAACAAATTACTAAAACTGAAGTGTATAATAATAATTATGGCAAAGGTTACATGTTTCTATTTTATTTTGGATGTTTTCTGAGTGTATATGGAAACAAATCGATTTCTAAACGTAATTACCATCTTTCTTACAATATGATTTGTAGTCAAAAAAGTAAAATTTCTTCCATACTTTTCAATATATAATCTATCTATCTTTTTTTTTTTTTGAAGCTTTAAGTTAGTGCCGTGGACGTTAGAGACTTGTTTTAACTTTTAGTTTATTAAAAAGCTAATAGAAAATGAACGAAAGCAAATTTGAAAATTCTTTTTGAACACAAATTGTGCATAGATGTTGGGTTCTATTTGAAATCATCTCGAATTTTGTTGTTCTTTTAATCAAGGAGCTTTTAAAATTCTCCTGGAAGTTACAAACTGACTATAAGTCTTGATCTAATGTCTGCGCTAGAGTTAAGGAGGGATGAGTATAAGATCAATAACTCCGCAATGACAACAGTTAGCAACCTTTGGTTTTCAGAAATTCAATCAGGAGAACCTTGAACGCCTTTTTGTCTGATACTATATAAGAGAAAGTTATTTTAAAAAGAAAGCTTGCTAAAAATCAACAAAACTCTATATAATTTGACTGAATAGATACGTGATTTTGTTTTCTCAGCATTGACATTTGAGAAGATAATTACCTAAGTCGTACCATTAACTATAGATCCAAAGCACATGCCAAAATCAAAATTACATTGAAATAAAGCACTATTTTCAATGTTTTGCAAAGATGGTGGATTTTAAAATAATTTTGTCTTATAATATATCAAATAAATACGTGTCCGGAGTTCTCCTTTTTCGATTGCTGAAAACCGCAAGTCATTGGTTATTGCCCTTGTCAAGTTGTCGAAATTACATTCATCCCTCTTTAATTCCTACGTAGACATTACTCGAATGTATTGAACCAAAACTTTTATTAAAAAAATTTCTCAAAACTTCAGTCCAGATGAATTTTGTTAATTCAGAAATTTATAATGAGGAACAGATAGATCTCATCCTATCCGTTATCAAATAATTCAATCAGAGACTTAGATTGATTGAAAGAAAACGTCTCGGTAGCAGTGGCGGAGTCAAAATTTCGAGCTTAGTTATTCGCAATTTAACATACGAATTGAACTATTGGTATAGTTTAATAAGAAGTTTTTAGTATTTAATAATCATATCAAATTCTTCTATCTACGATGATCTATCGATGAAAGAGGTTCATTTTTGTGTCATTATGAAAGTCAACACTTACTAATAATTATGTATTCATTAAATTAATCTTCTTTAGGGTCCAGCTGCTGTTATAGCATTAAAATTACTCGAAGAAAATAATGACGAGAAAGAACTATATTCATGTGCATTTCTTCGATCACCTGTTAATAATTTATCTCATTATCGTAAGTTTTATTTCTTGATTTATTTATCAATAATCATTTTATTTATTTTATAGATGCAATTTTTAGTGAACGTATTAGTGGATTAAACGTTAATGTAAAATCTGTATGTAAATATAAAAACATGCAAATGTTTATTAGTTGTTTTATGCTTGTTTTTTTTCTAAAGTCTCATCGATTAAATATTCGAAATAACAGTTTAGCTATTGTTCATGGAACAGCAGATGGTAAAAGATTAAATATTAAATAGAATAAAAATATCTTCCTCTCTTTTGTTTTTTTAGAAGTTGTACATTTTAAACATTCAGCAACATTAACTAAATCTTTAATTGATAGTCATATTCGATTTGATTTCAAAGTAAGAATCTTAAATTATCTGTAAATGTAGAATCACTTTTTGTTTTCTTTCTTGAAAAAAGGTTTATCCAGATGCTGATGATCATTTTGAATTAGATCCAACATTATATAATGATGTATTCAATTTTCAACGGCGATTTTTTCGAGAATGTCTTGCTGAACGAATAAATGAAAAACCAAAAGTAATTCCACCAGAAGAAACTGATTGATTTATTTGAAAAATAAAAATAAAATAGATCATTATATTTCTATATCAAAACTCGAATGTAATTCACCGTTGGAATATATATATATATTTTTGTTTTGTGCATATGTATTTGTACAGCTCAAGTTTATTTTTTTTTGAATGAGCTTATTTTGATGTTTTATTAACCGATGAAAAAATAAAACCGTACAGATAGATATTAGATCAATAATGTATGGATAAATCGAATTTTATTTGATTCAGTACTAATAATTAATATTCATTCATTTTTTGGCTACTAAAACATAACTGGTCAGAGTTAGTTAGAATCAGAATTTTCTGATCTTTCCGAATGTATGTTCGTAATTTGCATCTGGATTAAGATTGAACAACTATCATCAGATTGTTTTGAAAGATTTAAAATAGTGCTTGTGCAAAATACTATTTTGTATTTCAATTGAAACCTATCGAATTCAAAATGCGAAGCAGTTTTCAATGGCTCAGTTCGCTCTACAAAGGATATTATTTACTTTTGCATGACAGATTTTACAGCTTTTTTTCTAAAGTAGTTTTTGAAACAGTGCTTGTCGATTTCCATAGAAATTAGCTCTTTAGGGAGCACGTACAGATGAGATTTAGCTTATTGTAATATCTCATTCAATGCTATGCAATAATGTTGAGTTGAAGCTGTTCTAAGACACAAACTAAGGACTGCATCGAAACTGCTATTTTGCTTTGCATAGACACAGTTTTGAACTTTTTCACAAGATTTACTGATAGTTGTTTAATCTTACTCTAGAAGAAAAATCTGAACATATATATGTTAGTATCCAATTTCAGATTCATCTGAGCCAATCTCGAATCTGATATTGAAAGAACATTAATGTAAGCCATTCTCGAATTAGAGATTAAATATACTGCATTCTATGTGGACGTATTGACCCAGTCCAAAGAATGTACTGAATAAAAACTAAAATAGAAAAATGTGGATGAAATTGAATCATCGTTTATGATAAAACAAGTTTCGAAAAAGTAACAAAGATGATTGATATCTTGATTATGGGTATGGAAACAGGACAAAGAGAACAAATGTACCTACATTTTAAATCTTTTAGTGACTGTAAAATGAACGAATAGTTTGCACTTAGATTTTGCGTACTAGGTTATATAATGTTTGCCTTCAGGAAAAATTAATATTAACTATTGAAATGAAGAGATTCTTCTCAGTAATGATTTTCTACTCAATTTATTGCGATGGAGCGATTCTATTACTTTTTTTTATGAAGAGCAAGACGAACATATGGACTACTATTAGATTTTTTCATGAAATAATGTTCTCAAGGATATAGTACTAATTTTTCACCTGCATCTCAGTTAATATTTAATAAAAAAACTCAGAATAGTTTATACTTAGAATGTATTAAATAAGGTTTTTCGAAAAAACTTCTGCCTTGAACACATTTTTTTAAAAGCTAAACTAATAATATCTTAGTTGATATTGGAACGAGTATTTTCTATTTAAGCTCTATTAACATCAATGGAACAAGGTTTTAGTTTAGTAGGATTAATTGATGCATCACAAAGGCTATCAATGTTAGAAAAAGTAATTAGAAGTTTGAAATTTTGATAAGTTGACCGAAATTTTATTGATGTCGTTTTCAGGACAGCTTTTTTCTATTAACACGTTTTAAGATAATTTACGGTGTTTTGATTGAACTTGTGTATATTTTCGAAGAAAAATAATGAGTTGAAGTTTAAATCAATATCTTCACGATTGCTCCACCCCAGATCCTAGTAATCGGATCACAAACTATTGAATATAAATGCTGTCATAAAGACAACAGACACGTCATTCTTTTCCTATAGTTCCTCAGTAACAACAACGGCACTGAATGACTATATAACAAAGTTTAGACTCTTTTGGTACATTCTATAAGTTTTCTTGAACTCTCATGAGACGCAATATGTTTTTCAAATGTTTTAAATAACGTCATTTCTGATTTTTGATCAAAGAAACGGTATTATAGCATATGTTAAAGATGACGGCTAGTATCCCATCGATTTTGTCATACAATCATCATTCAAAGACTTTCTATGTTTATTGAGATACAAGATAATATGTTGAAATCGCCTTTGGATTGTCTCAAATGGATATACATAGCAAGTTAAGTTGCCAAATAAGCGAATAATAATAAATTTATGGAAATGCAATAAAAACACATAATAATGAACGAGTCAATAGCAACAAGACAAATATAATATAAAGTACCGGTAAAAAAAAAATTCTATTTGACGTGCAATTATAAATAAAATAGAGTGCCTTCTTGATAATTGACTGTCATTAAAAGGTAATTATCATCTCTTAGATATTGTTCTCTTGGCACATTTCATACTAGTATAATGTTGCTCGAGAAGATATTTGAGTTTTACAATTGCATATCACATGGTACTACACTCATAAGTTTACTCGTTATGCAATTGCATTAGAGATCTGCAAATAAATTCAAACTCATTATCTATTATTAGAAAATTAAGAATAACTTTTAAAAATTTGAAGAAGATAAAAAAAAACTTCACGCTCTCAAAACAAATCTTTTTGTTTTTTTTTTTGTATTTTGTATTGAAAGTGCAACTATTTTTATCCTGATTTTACTAAAAATGTTCTGATGCAATTATAGACTCTTTGTGCTCTGTTATTTACTATTGATATTTTTGTATTGATGATATTTAGATTAGTTTAACAACTAATATACTTTAAAGAATTTCACTGAAAAAATAGCGAACTTTTACTTGCAAATTCACTACCTCGGTAAGGAATAAAAGCGATCGTTTTGTATTTTTTACTGTAAAAACAAAAAAGACGGAAATTTTAAAAGAAAATGGTACACTTAGTTTCATACGCATTCGAACTTTAACTTAAAAACAAATAATTATATCTTCGTTGATAAATAAAGTTCCGATTTTTTTATTTAACTCGGTTTTGTAAATAACCATTATCTATTTACATAATCTAAAATTAAAATCTTTTTTCTGACTTAGTGTGTCGCATATAATAGATAAATAATACTTTAATACAAACACACTTTTTCGAGATGAAAAAAAAATAGAATTAATTGAACATACAAAATATGATTAGTAAGAGCACAAATAAATAAAGAACTACTATAGTTTAAGTACAACCTATACAGAATAATAATAAATAAAAGTAGGTAAACATGTACATAAGTCATCATTATGATATGAGATAATTAAAGTATGTAAGAGATATTTGCCCTGTTAATTTATATTTTCATTTTTTTTTTCATAAACAGTAATAATACAACAATAATAACAACAAAAAAAAAAGAATCAGGATTCACAAATATATGACTGTGTAATTTTTTTAATCTGACATATATGATTAAATCAGTATGAAAGTAAACACCGGAAAAATAGAAAAAGAAAATATTCTATTTTATTATCTATTTAATCTTCAGCACCACTACTGTCAAATTTTAATTTAATGGGAGATTTTCGACTAAATGAAAAAAAAAAATTATTTTATAAAATAACAAAGAAATAAAATACTTACGAATAAATATGATTATTATTTGTATTTCCATCTGAATCATCAGGAAAAAGACGAATTCGTAATGGATCCGTAGGAATCGGTGGTGGTGGGGGTGGTGTTCTAAAAGCATATATATATATCGTTAAATATTGATTCATTCGTATGTTTTCTTTTTGTTATTGTTTTAATCGCAAAGAAACATAATTGTCTTTTCGAACCAAAATATCGTTCAAAATGATAATAATTACTCTGATATAAAAATAAAAAAGATATTGAATAATCAAGATTAAAATAAATACGATAATATATTGATATATTCTAGTAACGAGGGAAGGTTACCCAAGTAATAAATCGCTTTTAAGCTGAGACTATATTCAATCGATAGAGTCTAGTGAGTAAGTAAATATCCTAGAGTGATTCAACCTGCTAGATCTTTGTTCTTAAAATTTCGAATGTTAAATAGGTATATACTACTCTCATTAAAATGGGTCTGATGTAGATCGAAGATCACTGATAATCATCAGTCACAAAACAAGTATTAATAGAGATAAATATAAAAACATCAGAACATGTTCTCCATTAATCAGTCAAATTTTGGATTGGTGCATATTATCTAAGTCAAAACGACTTAAACATCTAACCATATTGTCATATTAATCTGAAGGAAATTTTAAAAAACTCTTTCGTAAAAAATCGCTTTAAAGTATAGTAAACAACAGTTCGGTATAAATTAAAGCTGTGATATATTCTCATTTCGGATAAACTTTTCCACTTAGTCTAATAATTTTATAATTTTGAAAATATTCAATACATCCTATCTTGTCTCTCAAGACAAAGTAAAAAATTATCAATACTTACAATTGAGAATGATGATGAATAGCAATTTGTCGTATTTCTTCTATAAAGAAAAACAAAAAAGATTATCTTATTAAAGAAAAAACAAAACAAATTTATTCAAACCATCTGAATGTTCTTCATGATAACCAGCATAATTAGGTGGTCGTTTTGGATTTTTAATCGGTGTACGACAACCATGATTAGCTGGAGAATTAGTATCACTCGTTACTGAAATAGTCTACAAAAAAAAAAAAAAAAAAAAATCTTAAAATAAATAACTATTAAAAAATTTTCTTTTAATCAAACCTGTTCATGTTTTTGTTGATTAAATGCAAATGGCGATTTCACATGACAAATCTATATAAATAATTATAATAATTATTTCAGTAAAAATAAATAAATCTTTATTGTTACTTCTTCTCGAATCATAAGACTATCAAGTACATCTTTTGCTGTTGGTCGTTGTTTATAATTTGGATGAATCATTCGAAACAGAAGTTCTCTTAATTCTATATCAGTTAATACTGATGTTATTTCTAATGGTAATTTTAATTCTCGAATAGCTGTCCAAAGATCACCATTTATAGGTAAATCAAAATCACTAATTAATTCAAATGCTGCTAAACCTAAACTAAATACATCAGCAGCTGTTGATACCGTACCCGATAAAACTTCAAATGCAAGATAACGTGCATCACCATCTCGTGCTAATGTTGATGGCTTAACACAAAAAAAAAACATAACGAAAACATTGAATTAATTTTAATTTCTTATTCACTTACACTTCGTAAATCATGTACAATACCAAAATCACAAAGTTTAAGAATTCCATCATTTGTAATTAAAATATTTTCTGGTTTCACCTTAAATTACAAAATCGAAAAGTTATTTCAAAATTAAGAAGATTTTTAAACTTACATCCATATGAACATAATCTAATGAATGAAGAAAATCAAGAGCCTAAAAAACAAAAAAAAAGATTTATTTGATTATTTTTCTTTTTTAAGTTTTATTCATACTTGACTTATTTGATAAAGGAAATGCCAAATCATTGGTTGTGTTATTTGATGTTCTGCTGAATAGTCAAGTAAACTTCGAAAAAAAAAAAAAAAAAGAAAAGATTAATTTTTGTTTTTTATTTTAAATTCTTTGTTTTTACATACTTGCTTTCACAAAGTTCTGTTTGAATATATAAACGTTCACGTTCTTCCCATGCATGTATTATTTTAAGAATATTTCTATGTGTAGTAAGTGTTTCATGAAAACGAACTTCTTTTAATTTTTCATCACTAAAAATTAAATTCAAAAGATTTTTCGTTTTATTTTTTTTTTTCATTAAAGAAATCTTACCGATCAGATTTACCACGAAATTTAGTTAATGAACGTTTTATTGCATATAATTGATTATCTTCTTTATGACGAACTTTATAAACCTACAAAGAAAAATCTATGATAAATTTTATGTTCGATTCTTTTATGAAATATATAAAATGAAAGTTATTGAAATAAATTTAAATATTTCATTCACTGAAATAATTTGAATAATGAAATACAAGAAAAAGCTTAATATAAAAAAATCAGAAGGATTTAATGATATTTGATAGTTTCGAATCAGTAAGTAGTTGTAAAAAGCGCCCCCCCCCCCAAAATACATTGATATTCTTAATACTATTGTAATGATCATACAGATAAATATCTTCGTCACAAGTTGTCTATCAATGCTTTTATTGATTTATGAGCCAATGAAATCAGTCGTTCGAGAAGCTGAGAAAAAATGTTTCAAGAAAATTATATGGAACGAGATTTTTAAATACCTTCTCCCTCATAAATTGTGACGGGTATCTTACGAGAGAACATTCGCAGGATTCAGTTCGCTTTACAACCAGAACCTAATACATCTTGTAGACTTTACTGAACTATATTTACCGTTAAAACAGTTTGTGTTTACGATCTGTTTCTGAGAGGATCAACAATTTTCAATAAATTTCGGACTGAAACATTACCCACATAAAAACTTCGATTAGATTAGAAAATTTCAGAATGTTCGCACTAAGTCTCTCCGAAATATGAAGCTTTCAAAAAGCAAAACATGCTATATATACTATCTATGGAAAAGAACCACTAGCTTCATGGACGTCTTTATGTAAATGAAGTTTCAGATCGAAAATATTTTCTTGGCGCAAATGTAAGGTAATAAGTACGAACTCTTTCTTATGGTAAGCATAGTTGATTAAGATCTACAAGACGTACCAAATCCCGACGAAAAGTAAACTGACATCTGAAAATGTTCTCTCGTTAGTAACGCTTGATTATAGATCGTGACATAAATAGACCCGAAAGTCAAATGTTATTGTATATTTTGATAAACTACCAAACAAGAACCTCGTAAGTTTAACGTCAAACTAAAAAGCCCTAGAATAATATTATTTGATAAATCGAACAATTATGAACTTTAACATCGATTTATTAAAAAACATCTTTCTATTAATAATCGTTGTTATTTCATATTTTATATTTTAATTCTAATACAAATAAATTTTCCATATTTCTATTTAAAATTATGTCTTACTTCAGCAAATGAACCCCGACCAAGAGATTCAAGATGTTCAAAACATTGATCCCAATAAGTCGATGAAATTGATTTTGTATAATATGGACTTTCCATAGCTAAATATATTTAAAGACAAAAAGAAAACCAATCAGTTCAATATGAAATAAAAACTTACCAACACCAAATGTAGTCGAACTAACTGAAACTGCATTTCCCATTCGATTAGCAGCCGGTGTAAAGTATCGATAGACACGACATGAAACAGGTTTTGGTGGCTGATTTATTGCAATACGTCGACGACTTGCCTTAAAAATATAATAGTAAAAATATAAAATGGAAAAAACAAATTTTTTTTCTTACTTTTTTACTAGAAAATGCACGACATGAACTATTTGATGTACGTTCAGGTGAAAAGATCAATTCTGTTTCAGTAGTCATTCTTGTTTCATATGATAAAGTCATGAAAATTGAATCTTCAAACAAATTAAAAACAATAAAAATTCTTCTATATATATATATATATATATATAGTTAATGAAAAGTAGATTAAGTTAAACAAAAAAAAAATGTGTGAACAATCGATGATGATATTCTTTTTTCTTTTTTTTTACAAAGAAAACCGATCTGTTGCTTTTAACTCTATTGTGTGATATATCTATATATAATTATCATTAAGATAAATGCAAATGATGACAACCTAACTGATGATATGAATATTGTCTTGATAATTTCTTTAATTTGTATTAAATGCTTCGTGTTAAAGAAACTTTTTTTTTTCAAGAACATTAGGTAGACTAATGATAATATATGTCGTGTTTTTACTTTGCATGATAATTATATCGATGTTCTCAAAGTATTAAGATAATAACTTATGGAGGACATTAGGTTATAATGTAAAGATTTAACATTGAAAATGTCATATGACTTCATTTTTAAAAATTCATAAAATAAATAATGACATATGATGATAATAATAATAATAAACAAGAAATTATTTTTACTTTTTTGTGCTTATGAATCTAAAGTATCTAAATATTGATAGATATTTGCTTTAACTGTTTCTATGCAAGAACAATAATATCATAATAATTTAGTCTATTTAAATATTAGGATTTATTTTTGTTGACATATGTTCAACAATTGTTTCTTTTTTCTCTTATGTTTCTGTTATAGTTGCTTTTTTATACTATTAGAAAGTTCCATATTCACTTGTACCTTGTTTATTTGCCATCATTATATACAACAAAAGAATACTGAATAAAATCTAAAAATGACATATAGACATTTGTGATTTGCGTTTTTTTTTATATCATCGCATTGTTGTATAAAGTCTATTATTTATTGTTCATATCACACACATAAAAAAGAACGAGAAAGAAGAAAGAAAGAAAAAAAAAGAAAACTTGGCATTGTTCTTTTTTCCTTTTTTTTTTTTGAAACAGAGTAAGAAGGCAACAGACGGTGGTTTTTTTCTCTCTTTTCATAATTGATAGCACACATATATGACAAGTAAGAGCAAGATATCGTGTGCATGCGTATGTTTGTGTGTGAATGTAATGTACGAGCAAAAAAAAAAAAAAATAGAGAACAACATCAATAATAACAACAGAAAAAAAAAAGAAAGAAAAAAAAAGAAAGAAAAAATACAATTAGTCGAATTCAAAGAGAAAAAGAGAGATTCTTTTGTTTGTACACACTCAAATTAGAAAATACGAGATAAATAATAAAGATGAGGAAAATGTGCTCACAAACAACGTGAGATACATTATTTTTTTGAATTTATTTGATTTTCATTTTTGTTTTTTGTTGTCGTTGTTATTATTGTTGAAGATCACCAATAAGGTGGTGGTTGTACACCGTCAGAACTAAGATTTGATGGTGGTGCTTGTAGATCATTAAATTGTGAGGAAAATTGTGAATCATTTTGTGAAAATTGTTGTTGTTGAGAATCTGATGGTGCATGATAATGTATTGTACCCGCCTGTAATTCACCTGGCGGTCCACCGGCACCTAAATTTTGAATATTTAATTGTTGAATAGACATTGTTGCTGATACATATGTATTATTTATTGATTGTGGTGGTAATGGTGGTGGTCGACCATCATTTAAATGCATTTGATGATGAGGTGGATGCATATGTGGATGCATTTGAGGATGATGATGATGATGATGTGGTGGTGGTCCCATAACAAAATTATCATCCATCATTGGTGAAAAACGCATATGTTGTTGTTGATGACCAGGTGGTGGTAGACTAAGTAATGGATCCATATGATGCATTTTAACATAATGTGGTGGAGGTAAATGATGAAGATGTTGTTGCATTGGATCAGATAGAGATGGTGGTGGTGGTGGTAAACCTTTTGATGAACGTGATAGACTACCGGGATGTGGAATCATCATTCCATTTGGATCCATTGCATGATGTGGATGCATCATTTTATACATATGTGGATGTGGTGGTGGTAAATTACCAGGATGATGTGGATTAAATTGTGGTGGCATTGAATCTGGTGGACCAAACATACGATGATGAGGATTCATATTCTAAAGAACAAAAAAATGTGAAATTATTTAAAAAAAAAATAAAAAAGAAGAAACATACTTGAAATTGCATATGTTGTGGTGGTAAATTCATATGATCAATCGGTTTTGACATATGTCCTAAATTTGGACTATTTAATGATTGTTTTGATCCTTGGCTATTTGATGAATTATATGGTGAATTAGTTGATTGTAAACTATTTGTCATTTGAAGCATACTATTTAATGGTGGTGCCATATTTGATGTTGGAGTTTTAGGATCATTATTCATATCTAATGGTTCATCTTTAGTTGAATTTGTATTTGAATTCATTAATGGTGATGATAAATTATTATTATTATTATTATTATTATTATTATTATTATTTGTTGTTAATTTTGATGAACGTGGTGATACAGCTGGAACACTTTGTGGTGTTATACCTTGAGAATGCTGCGTAGGTGTTGTTGAACCGGATGATTGTTGTTGTTGTTGTCCAAATGATAAAGTATTTGAATTATTATTTGGTGTTGAAGTTGAACGTGATAATGGTGTCATTGGTTCATCTTTACATGATGAAGATGATGATGGACCACCACCACCATTTGTTCCATTACCTGATCGATAAGCTCGATTTAAATGTCTTGTTATTATTAATTCTTCACCTTCCATACCTAAAGAATAAGAAAAAAACAATTTGGTTATAAAATTTCAAAAAAAAAATTACCAAATTCATCATAATCCATTTGTGTTGGTGATGATGTTAATTGTACTTCACCAATATTACCACATAATTTTTTATTAGCTGATGATGGCAATGAATCTGGAATAAATTTTTCTGGTTGACCAACTTTATATAAACGTGGTATTGTGGACGGTTCCATTCTAGGTGAAAGTAATTTACCTCCTGTTGATGTTGTTGCTATAGGAGGTGTTAATGATGATGGTGATGCTGATGAATATGGTGGTGGTTGTCCACGCATTTGTTGAGCTTTACCTTCAAGATGTTCCATTTGCATTTTATTCCACTCTCTTACAGCTTGTGATTGTGAAGGTAATTGTCCATATGGATCATTTGGACCTGGTCCAAATTGTCCATGAAAACCTGGTGGAATTGGTCCATTCATATATCCATGTGGTGGTGGTGGTAATGGTTGACCATTCATATCAATCATCATTCCATCAGGTCCTCGCATACCTGGTGGTAACATATGTGGTGGTGGAGGTCCAATACCCATCATATGGTGTGGTGGACCAACACTGTGTGGACTGTTCATCATCATCATTTGTTGTTGATGTGGATCAAGTGGACCACCATTCATTGATGGTGGCATATTAGCATTAGCAGCTGCAGCTGCTGCTGCTGCATTAGCTTTAGCTCTTCCACCACGACCACGTCCACCTGTAATTTTTGTTTTTATTTCTTGTATTTTATCTAATTGATTTTTTCGATGTATCGCTCGTTCAGGTGTTAAATTTTCAATACCATCTGATGGTGGTTGAATCATACCAGGCATTGATGGCATACCACCCATACGCATACCAGGTGGTGGTGAACCATTCATCATAAGTGCACCTGGTGGTAAAAGATGATTTGGTGGAGGTAAACCACCAGGTCCAGGCGTTAAACGTCCGAATGGTGGTTGTTGTTGATGAAAATGTGGATGTGGTGGCCAATTCGGTGGTGGACCACCACCACCACCATTATGAAGTGGCATATGAGGATTATGATGTGGTGGACCAGGCATCATCATTTGCATAGTACGAGGCGAATGACATCCGGGTGGTAAATTCATATGCATTAGAGGACCACCGAGTGATGAATTATGATTGTTATTTGAGAAAGACTACTCATACAAAAAATAAAAATAATAAGAATAATAAAATCTATTGACTATATGAGATTCCAATGGGATTTCTAATAGTTCTCGTATCCTTTTTCTTCTTTTTTTTTTTCGTCTACTCAATTACAAACATTTCCCTTGAGTTTTGCTTGTTTTGTTTTAAACATTTACAATGACAATTTGGTTTCTTTCTTTTTTTTTGCTTTTCTGTTTATTCTATTGTTAATGGTTTATAAAAATTTAAACTTACTGTGATATATTGAGTTGTACTTGGTAATGATTTATGATATTCAATTATATTAGGATGTTCATTTTTTAATACAGATTCAGCTGCTTCATTAGCTAATTGTGTTGTAAATACAAACACTTGATTATTTGTTTGTAAATATGGACTATCACTGGTTATTGTATATTGATTACGTGGTGACATAGACATATATGCTGATGGTGGTAGTGATGGAGGTAATGATTGTTGTTGTAAAGATGGTGGTGGTGGAGTTTGTCGTGTAAGTAATAATGAATTTGGTGTTGTACTACAAGTATTATGATTTGGCGGAGCAAAATCATATGATACTTGACCAATATCATTATTATTACGTGATGGTGTTAAAGAACGTGGTGGACCATTTGATAAAGCTAAAACAAAATAAGACAAGATTATCAATTGAAAATTTGTGTTTTTGTTTTTGTTTTTTGAATTTTACTAACGTGTTCCTGTTCTACTAATTGATCGTTCTGAATCAATTTGTTCAGTTTTTTGTGGTTTTAAAGATGATAATGAATCAAAATCTGTTGATGATGAATCAATAAGTTCATCTAATTTTCTTTTATTTGTTTTATTATTTGTTTGTATTGATTGTCTTGTTAAATATATATCAGAATATTGATTCATTGGAGAATCTGATGAAGATATTTGTTGATGAGAATCGTTTGTATGTAATAACATTGTTGCTGGCGGTAATGTTCCACTTTCCATCCCATTATTAACTATAAAACTAATTAATATACATCATAATGAATTTTAAAAGAAAAAATTTTTTTTTTTTATATACAATAAAAAGAAAAAATAATACATACCACTATTGTCAACAGACGATTGTTGTCGTTGTTGTTGAGCAGCAATTATTGGAATCGATGCGGCCGATTTGGCTCGTTTGACGTTGTTTTTCATTCGCGTTGATCATCTACATTTATTAAATATTCGATCTGAAATGAAGTTTTCTTTTTCTTTTTTAAAGAAGATAACATATTGTCGGATTTCTTTTTTTTTTCTTTATTCATTTTTGACGTCAAACAAGCCAAAGTGCGCACACTCGCGACACGTTCACGTACATACACATCATGGGAGGAGGAGGAGGAGAAAAATGTCAAAAAAGAACAAATAACGGCTTGGTTCTTTCTCTCCCTCTCTCTTACGTTCAATCCGCCGTCCGATAGTATATTCCCTCTCTCTTTCTGTCTTCTTCTTCTTCCATTCATCGTGCTCGATTGGCAACTACATCTAACAAACTGTTCAAACTGAAAAGAAAAAGAGAAGAGAAGACAAACGAGCGCGTGTGTGCACGAGTGCGTTGAACATCATTCTTGCTCCGAGCATATTATACGAATAGTAAAGAAGAAGAAGAAGAAACAGCATCGATGCGTTCTACATCATGTGAAAGACGAACAAGAATAACAACAACAATAACAGATGCGTAAAAAACAACATCTCTACTATGGCCTACTACGCTCGTTCCCACTCGCGCGCTAAGATGTCTCTATTTCCCTTCAGTTTTTTTTTCTTTTATCGTTCTTGTTGCTTCTTTTTTCTGCTTAGACAAAGAACCGATAGTGCAGTACCGAACGCGAAAGAGCAAAAGATGGAAAACATTCTCCTTCTTCTTCTTCTTCTTCTCTATTCTCATCATGAAGCTTTTTTTCTTTCTAGAGTAATAGAAGCAGTACTACTGACAGTACTGTAGAATAATCAAATGAAACAAAGAGAGAAAAGAAGAAAAAAAAAACGAAAGACAGAAAAGAAAGAAAAAATGCATACTACTACATCACAGTAAAACAGTCGTCATCGTAGTCGTTATTGTATATAGTTTATTTTTTTCTTTTTTTTTTTTTTTTTTTTGGAATGAATGGATGTATTAAAGTGTAAAAAGTCTAGTGTTGAATGACTAACTAGCTGTTCAACAGTGAAAAAAAAAGAAAAAAAAATTTTCTTTTCTTTAATAACATGTTCATTTCCGAACGTGCATCTTACGCTTGCGTTCTCAATGCATGCAAGCATGAAATGACAATGAGATATCGACATACTCCCTAAGGTGTGTAGCGCAAGAGAGAGAGGGAGAAACACATAGCGAGCATAGTTGACCAAGCAAGAGCACTTTGTTGATATATATGATGGTTCAAACAGAAAAAAAGTGGAGAAAAAAAAATGTTCGCCTCTAGTGACAATACAAGAACGACAATACTTGTTGCTTTAGACTGTAACGACACAATAACGTGCTTGTTCGAGTGTTAGAAATAGTGGATAAGAAAAGTAGATCAAGTAGGCATCATCAAACATGATGATCGATTATGAACTAGAATTAGTATAAACATTATTTGATACATACTGTATATCGAAACAACACGATGAACATTGTATTGTAAAAGATCTATCTATCTATACTATGAGACAGAAAAGAAGAAATTTAATACCAACACCTCGTATGTAAACAAAATGATACATAATATTTCAGAACCAGTCTGACCTGTTGTGTCAAGAATAGAAGTTTTTTTCTTCTTTTTTTTTTTTCTATGAATAAATGTTTAAAAAAAAAACTTATGTGCACACACATACATACATTTATTTGTTCTCATTTGGACTTTTTTTCTCCCCTGTCTATTCATTCATTCATTCATAAACAAGAAAGAAATTGTCTCTTACCATCGAATAAGCAGCAACGTAGTTCAAACAATGTTGATGACAGAAGAAAAAAAACCGCCTTACACACATACACGCACGGACAGGAAAAAAAAGAAGAAGAAGAATAAGAAAGGGTGATGTGTTAATAATACGTAGAACTTTTTGCTGCCACGGTGTGTTCGTTACAACAAAAGAATGAAGAGAGAAAGAGAGAGAGAGAGAGAGAGATCGAGAATGAGTAGAGAGCATATGAGAAAAGAAAAAGAAAGCAAGAAAGAGACGCATTACAGAGAGAAGAAAACAAACAGGCAGCATGCCACTATTTGTCAAAGCGCACGTAATAAAAGCGACATACTTGAATATAAAGCAAAAAAAACCTCTTAAGAAACTAACTACGCTATTTTTATATTATAATTTGTCAATAAAATATAGTCTAATTCATATAATTTCTTCTTTTTTAACTATTATAAACAATGATCTATGTTTTTTCTTTCTTTTAAAACCCTTGTATCAATACTCACTATTCATAGTTATTATTATCATCGTCGTGTAATGTTTTTTCTTCGAGAAAACGAAGAAGACGAAGAAGAAGAAAAGACGGTAACGACTAGGACGACGGGGGCAGAAAAGAAAAGAGACACCTTCTCCGTATGTATTATGCTTCACTGATTTCGAACAAATGACGTAGGCAGGTAGGCATGCTGAAACGCATACTCAATTGATAATGACAAAAAGTTACTGTCATTACTACTGCGCATCATTCTACTTTTTGATAAACATATGTATCGTCAAACAAATTCATATCTAATTGAAAAGATATCGATTGTTTTTTTATTTATGAAGAAAATTCTTGTGTATTTATTGTGAATAGAATGAGAAAAGAAGAAAATGTAAGACAAATATATTGACTTTCTTTTTTAATAGGACCAATGATGACGACAGCAACCTTGAGGAATAGAGTGAGACCACGCATTTCCACTCTACACACTTGACTCTTCGTTTTTTTTCTCGTGAGAATAGATCGATGCGAACGATAGGTCCTGAACTTATCATCTCTCCTCTCTTTCCTTTTTCTTATCTTTTTTTTTTTACTTATATGATTTTTCTGTGACGACAGACAGTTTTCTTTTTTTTTCTTCTTCGTCTAAACACCCACTTGCGCTCTTCCGCCATTACTCTTTTCTTTTTTTTTTATTTCTCACTCATTCTTGTTACTACAGGTTGTGTTTGACGGTATGAACAGCACATTAACAATAACGTAAATTAATGTATAATCTATTTCTATTAATTTCTCATGTGAAATATATTGAATAAAACCTACTATAAAGATGATTATCACTAATCAAAATTGTTCGTATCAAATAAAACAATACATTTGACAATGAATAATGACATAAGTGTCGTTAAATAATCAGCATTGATATACTCAATAAACGACCTATTCATTTATTAATCAACCGACCATGACACTCCTTTTATTATGAAGTAAATTATATAACAATAAAACGAAAGAAAGAAAAGACATAAATATATATATATATATATATATATATATATTCAAATTCTATAATAAAATAACTAAAGAAATTTTTTACTACAATTGATTGTTAATAAACATGACATTACATATAAAACAAATACATATGTCACATTTTCACTAGGGACAATAAATAGTCTTTTAAAGTCAATAAATTGAATAATAAGAAATAAAAACTAGTAGAGATAAGATAATGATATTTTAAAATTAATAGATATATATTAGACAGACTTTTTTGATTGAATATCATCATTGAAGTTTGTATATATATATATAATTGTTAAATGTATATCTTTATTAATATCATAAATAGATATTACTTAAATATTTACACTTTAATACAAACTTTTTACTTTTTTAAAATTTCTTCAATCTAAGAATTGAAAGTCTGCATATAGAACGAATGGTATTAAAAAGAACTCTTTTTCATTAATTTTATTTTTTCTATTGGTCTAACGTAGAAGTATTGTAGAGAGCTAATTGATGAAATTTTCTTACAAAATTTTTGTATTTACAATATATTTTTCTAATAAAAGAGAATTTTGAATTGTAAATAGTTCATTCAAAAACTCTATTGATTATAGTTTTGAAAAGAAAAAGATTTAATTTACTTAAGAATAATAAAATATTATCATACGTTAAAGTTCAAAAATAATCATTTGAAGTTAACATCAATTCAATGATTTTTTTTTTCTAAGATGGCACAAAAAAAGAATGTTTATATCTTGTGAAATCAATCGAAATTTCATGTTGATTTTTAAGACAGTCAATATAAAACAGATATATCTAAAGTAAAATATTTTTTAAACAAAAAGGTTATAGAAGAAATCTTAAACTATCTTTCAGAAGAAAATTTTCATCGATCTAATGCTTCGATATTGAGATACTTAAGAAACAAAATAAAATGCAAAACTTTTGCTTCTATCAGTTAATTAGTATAGATACGCTTAAAAATAGCAGAAATACTTTTGATAATGACGTCCTTTAAGTTGCATTTTGCCTCCCAGAATCTCGAGAGGGTGTACGTGACTTTTGTGACGTTATCCGTTTTCTTTGAATACAGAGATTCATCCAACAGGAAGTAAAGAATCTCGAAGAAAAAATAACAGTTCTTGATTCAACAAAAATTGCAAGCCTTGAGGCTTGTGAAACCAGCTGTCTCTTACTTGTTTTTGTACTTCTAATGGTGACATTGTCAATTGTGATTGACTTTGTTTTTTGTTTACGTGCATAAATTCAAATCAACTCCAAACATCAACTACAAGAGACTTAAATGAATGATTCGTTCAGGCGAAATAATCTAATATGTATTTATTTGATTTCATGATATGATTTTCTTCAAGATTTCAATCAAAAAAAAAATTCAACTTGATACATTGTGGTAGTCTTGACTGATTCGTCGATGTATTCAACTTATATTTCAGGTATCTACTTTATGAAGTTCATTAACCTACCTAAAAACTGAGTATTTTCTAATGAAAGAGAAGCCTTAACGATGAATATTGCATAACTTCAAACGTCAAGTCATGCACTTGTATTTTGATTTTAGTTAAGAATATAAAAAAGGTTTCATTATATTTATAAAGATGTCTCTTCTGTCAAAACGTTTTTCTTACCGTTTTTTTTTGTTGAATCAATCTTAACCATTTGTAATGTTAAAACAAGATTCCATCAGTTTATTAAATTTTTATATATTTTATTAAAAAAAATCTAATCGTTGATATTTTTTTTTTTCGTACAAAACTTCAAATTTTCTTTTAGTCTGAACAAAAGATTGAATATATTATTGGTTTAAAAAAATCAATCAATAGAATTGAAAAATGTACATTAGAGACATCTATAGAAGAACAAAACTTAAATATTATTTTTTTTAGAAATTCTTTTTTAATTTAAAAGATTTAATAATGAATTAATAGATTATGAATTTAAAATTTGTTACACTTTAAAATATTCATTGGTTAATGTTCTATTATGAAGATGTTTTACTGTCAGCAGTCGTACGACATTGAAAAAAAACAATTTTCAACTTATTTTTTGAGCGCCGAATAATATATGAATATATTTATTTATTTTCCATGTAGACAAATGATATAATTAGTAATTTTAATAATATTAAAACAAAAAAATATATATCTATATATCGATCTGGTATGTATATCAGAAGAATTCTTAGTTGCATCATATATTTATTGTTATTGATTTTTAGACTGTGCTACTGTGCATGGTTCTCTGTCAATAGAGTAAGTAATAAAGAAATGTATTCTCGTATATTATTAAGTTCAAAATAAAATCTTCTATATAATTTCGATAGGATGATGATTTTTTTCTTCTATAACAAAAAACTCGAAGTTGTCGAGCAATTTATAGATTTAATCATATGCATACAATAATTTTTTTCGATCATATATAATAGTTATTCTGTAGAATATTTTAGAAAATTTATAACTTTTGGTATAGTTTAATATGTATGTATAAAAATCAAATGTCTTCGAATAATTTATTGAGATTAAGAAATGAGTATATCTCTTGTGTGGTAATTTATGAAAAAGAAAACTTAATATATTGAACTTTTCAAATATTTATATTTTTCATTGAAACATAGACAATTACAAATTGAACTCTTTTCTTATATATAGATCTTATTTGATACTTTTTCTAACTTTTTTGGAAAAGAAAATTAATCAAATAGTATCTATCTGGATCAATCAACAACTGTTAGGTTTTTTCTATAGTGTTTCTGTTATCTTCAAACGGAGAAAATTAGAATATCGACATGTAAACTCGTTAGATCTATGACTGTCTTTTAGTAAAGATAAAACGTATTATATGTTATCAATAGATAAATCTGATCCTGCAAAAGTAAAAATTGATCTCGGTAGACCAACAAACAAAAAAAAGAAGGTAAAGATTATTAAACGTTGCTGAAGATGTAAGAAATCGTTTGGCTCATTTGTTAATAGAAAATTTTGATTAATTATTGCTCGAGATACTGATGAAATCAGTCTTCTAAACGAAAACGAGTGTCCGAAAATCGTTTTGAATTAGAGGGGGAAGATGTTAAACAAAAAATAATAGAACATTGGCACTTCACTAGAGAAAAAGAAAAATTTTTTAAGATTAGGGGTGGGTTCGCCTCCATTCAGGTCTGATATTCTTGAAGTGAAAGAACTATGACATGTATAAAAAATTGATCAGTTTATCCTTTTTTGTTAAGCATTTTTAAATGTATGTTCGTGAATCGATAGTGACAGCACTTCACGAGTTGTCGCTTCGAGCATTACGTCAGTCTCAATCGACTATAATGAAATGATTTTTCAAGCATAAAACTATTGCTTGATGTGTCTACAAAAATAAAATCAATAAGATTTTTATAAAAATGTTATCTTACATCTATCTGATGTACAATTTTCTGTAAAAATACATAGTATACCTCGCCAATAAGAGAAAACCTCTCTCGAAGTATCAAATCGTTTTTTCGACTGAGACAATATTTGTTGGATGAGTAGTAGAAAAATTTAGAATGATTAAGTTTTTCGAACTTTTGTTCTCGAGATACAGAAATTTTACTGGGTTAACTATGGTTCAAATTTCGATTTCAAACATTGCATGAACAAAGTTCTTAATGAAATTAGTTGATTGTGTAAGTTTTAGCTTTTCTAATATCTTCTATTCTGAGATAATCAATATTCGAAATTTTCTCATCTGTAAAAGTAAATTTCATTTACATCTTCAGAAAGGAAATACTTAGGTTGTACAATTAACTAATCTCATTAAGAATTTTATTCGTACAAAATTTGAAGTCGAAATTCGAACTATGGCTAATCCAGTAAAATTTCGATATCTCGAGAATGAACGTCAAAAAAAAAAAACACCAAACCATTCTAGTGCTTATAAAAGGAACATCGTCTCGATCGAAAAACAATTTGATACCTGGAGAGATTTTCTTGTGAAATTCAATTATGAAATAACTCATGCATTAATTGTATCTGTTAGATCTGATCCTATATAATTTTGGTAAACACTCACAGTAAAATGTCTCTAATATAAGCATCACTGAAATCGACACAAAGTGTGTACTTTATGGAGTTGTCTATTATTAGAAGGTTTTCAGTTTTTTTTTTATGTAATTTATAAATATTCACTTGCAATCGTTTGTCGACTACAGATGGTAATCTTTTTCTTCTTTTCAACAATTAACTAATTGAACTTTTTTAATCAGAAGTAAATCAACTTGTGTTAATACAAAAAGAAAACGACGAGATGTTATATCAAGCATTATTGTTGTTGTTGTATAATATTGTTTTTTTTTCTCTTTTAAATATCTACGATTAGTCTATCTATCTTTCCTCTGTGTTCCATGGCTGTTTATCATGATAGAATACACATAATGTTATTTTTTTTCTCGCCTTACACGTAAGTGATAGAACATATGTTGCTCATATAACAAAGGTTCTAATTGCTTATGAGATCAAAGATAAGCGTCTACTACTCCGAATAACGAGGTATGCTCATATTTAAGAGGTTCATTATGGAGAAGTTTTACTGTATGAGTTTATGTCTATATATGAAATAATTTGATAGTGAAAGTATTGATAATATTAGTGAGTGCTCATTATGAAAGGTTTATATCGGAATGTCACGAAGAGAAAAAAACAGTGGGGGGGGTACTGAACTTCCTTTTGTTTTTTCTTTACGATCTTTGTTTTTAATAAAAAATAAGATTTTGTCTGAAAAAAAAAAAACTCAAGTGGGAGGTGTGCACACTTTGAATGACGTATCTCTGCTTTTTTACTATATAATTATTATAATAGATTCCTTATAAAAAAAAAAAAAAAACGTTCCTTCGGATTAAAACTTTGGTTTATATTCTGAGTGATAATAAATAAAAAATCTTCATTCTATCGATTAAAACAATTAAGTATTATTAAAAGATTTCGATTTCGAAAATTTATTTGGAATTTTTTTATTACTTTATTTTCTAGCAATCACATAGACTATGAGTAAAACATCAATTAAAGTGGAAGAACAAAATAAAAGAATGCGTATTCGTCAATTTTTTGTATGTTAATATTTATTAAAAAAATTCATAATTTTGTTTTAATCTTTATTTTTCTTCTTTTAGTCGCCAGTAGACGATCGCTATGTTAATGGTATATGGAATACGTCATTAAAAACAGCTATTCAAGAAATTCAAAAAAAGAATAATAGTGGTTTAAGTTTTGAAGAACTTTATCGTAATGCATATACTATGGTGCTGCATAAACATGGAGAAAAACTTTATACGGGTACACGTACTGTTGTTATTGATCATCTTGTGCAAAAAGTAAAACACAAAGAAAAAAAAATTGTTTTTTTTTTTTTTATATAATATTTATTTTGTTTTTTTTTTTTTTTTTTGTAAAAACTTTAAAGGTTAGACAAGATGTTGTTGATTCATTAAATAATAATTTTTTAGCAACACTTAATGCAGCTTGGAATGATCATCGAACAGCTATGGTTATGATACGTGATATACTTATGTATATGGATAGAGTTTATGTTAGTGGACAAAAACTTGAACCTGTTTATAATTTGGGTTTAATTTTATTTCGTGATAATGTTGTTCGATATACACCTATAAGAGATTATTTAAGGCAAACATTACTTGATATGGTAGCAAAAGAAAGACGTGGAGAAGTTGTTGAAAAGTAAGTTTAATTTCATTTCAGTTTCTTTTTTGTTTTTTTTACTTCGTCTGCTATCATATGAGAATGTTATGTGATTTATAGTTGTTTTGATTATTGATAACTTTACTCTTTTTTGCTTTTCACATAATTCTTCAATTAACATATCGGAAATTAATTATTTATTTTAAAAAAAAGAAAAGTCTAATCTATAAAATACAATAACAAAAAAAACTAAAACTAATGATAATTGTCGTTTATTTATTCCATTATATTTACATTCAATTTTAACATCTTGTAATGCTGGACATTTTTTTTCATCATATAAACTACTCATTTTTTCAATTTTATGTGCACATGTACCATTTATAATACGAAATGCTCCAGCATCAACTATACTTCGTTGTATTTTACAATTAAAATTATAAAATAATTTTGATCGTTCAGCATAATAATTTTCAATAACAACAAGTATTAAATTTGTTTTAACTAATGGTGTTACATAATATTGTCCACTCATACATGGACCATTAACTTCTCCAATAATTAAATTTGACCATTTTAATTTTGATGCTTGAATTTTATAACGTACTTGATCTTGTATACAACCATATTCATTCATAAATTGTGGTATAGGTCCTTTATTTTTATATTTATTATCTAATTCTTCTGGATTTGCTGGTATACCTTTTAATGTAACTTTAGCTGATGGTTTACTAACATGACATGTACCTTGAAATGTAATTGTTTCAGCTCGATCAAATAAACTATGTTTATATATAAGATCAGCCATAACTTCTCCTTCTTTATGACCAAGTGGTACTTGATTATAAAGATTTTCATGAAATGATGATACATTAACAAAATCAGGATCAACAATTAAATAACCTGAATGATCAACAAGATAACAACGTGTTGAGCATTCTTTTAAAGGATTTGATGGACATGGATATATAGAATCACATGAACGACGACCATCCGATGCTACCATACGTTTCATGATTTCTGAATGAAAAGAATTATATCTTATATCTGTACCTGTAACACCAATAATACGTTCTGTTGCACAACGTAATTGTTTTTGATCAGGTCCAGGTGCAACACTTTGATAACAATAACCAGATAAACAATCTGAACCAATTGAACATGGACAACCACCAGGAAATTTTGTTGTAGTTGTTGTTGATGAACTTTGTTGAGTTTTTTGTTGACATGTTTTATTCGATATTGATGGCATACCTTAAAAAACAAATAAATAACAAACAAATATTTTTTTAAAAGAAATTTTTGATAAAATTGTTTTTTTTTGTTTTTGTTTTGTCATATTTTTCTTACCTTCAAATAATGCTTGAGCTATTGTAATAACTTTTCCACCACCACTTAAATCTAAATAAGGCATTGATGCTGTTGTAAGATCTTGAAATGCAACAGCTCGTTTATACCAAGCACGTGTTGTATGATCATAATCTCGTACAGATCTATGAGCAGGATATGTACGAAAAACTCCTGTTCTCATACCAACATATGTCCATATAAGATCTTTTGTTAATTCTGGTGGTCGACGACGCCAAACTCTTTCAATTGGTTGTGATATAAGTACATAAGCACGTGTATTTTCATGGAACATTGCATTTTTTTGACTACAACCTTTATCATCATCACTATTATTATTATTACGTTGATTTATATAAATATGTGCATTAATAGTTTTTTGTGCTAAATCATCATTATAAAAATATTCACTTGGATCACAATAAACACGTGGTGCAAGCATAATTGATGAATATAAATAACTAACACGTACATCATTATATTTTGGATCATTGATTTTAACCTTCGAAGAAAATAATTTTTACTTCGGTTTTTTTCGGGAGAGGGGGGGAGGAGGAGAGGCATCGATGTGCCAATTTTTTTTGCATGGCAGACAGACATGTGACATTCTTGCTTAGAGATGATTGGATATAAAACAGAAAAGCATTTTTTTCGAGAAAAATTGTTTTTTTTTTGTTATATATCATTCGATGCAGTTTAATGCGCTGATTTCGAATATACTATTTCTCGAAAGCATGAAAAACTTAGGTTGTTTACAAACTCATTATGTAGTTCAAGAATGTTGGCGTCAACAGAGATTACAGAGAAAGTAAATTTAGAAAAGTTTAGTCGGTTGGATTGTTCATTTTATGCGCCTATATAGCAAGAGTATATTTCCCTATATTTTAATCTTGAAAAACACATAGTTTTCATTTTTAATCAAATGTTCGTCTAGATACACACCGTGGAAGAGAAATATTTTACCTGCATATGTTCAAATTTTCCTGGTAAAGCTTTTCGAGCTTTTGTACTATTATATTCAATAAGTAAATTAAAAAAACTTTCATCATACATTGATAAATTTTTTGGTTGTCGAACTTCACGAAATTTTTCATCAGATTCACCTAAACTAAATGCAAATATATAATCTGTATTTTCAATTGGAGACCAATAATAAGTTCCATTACCTAAAATAAATAAGAGTGTAAATATAAAAAATATTTATTTTATTAATTTATACCAAAATCTCGTCGAATTGTTGCTCGATATGCATTTGATAATTGTTTTGAACCTCGTTGTCCTCTAAGCATCGCTGGTAAAATAATTGTTTGAAATTCTTTTGGTTCATTATTTCTCATTTCTAATTGTGTTATATGTGTAGATATAGGATCTTCAATAGGTATTGTTGTTGATTTAAGACCAGGATGTATTATTGCATCACCATCATGACGATTTATTAAAAAACCATAAACACCACCCCATGTTTTACTTGAAAGAACATGTTCAATATCATCTAATGTTATATCAACACCAGCTACACCTAATAGACGACCATCAATATTTGATGTAACTGGTATAGCATAAGTTAACATAACACCTAAACCCCATTGATCAATATATTGAGATGTCCAACTACCATTAATACTTAATGAAGCTTTAGAAAGATAATCAAAATAATTAAACATTTTATTTATTAAATTTTCACCATCATTTAATATAGCAAAATGACCATCATTGTCACATGCTATTGCAAAAAACAAAATATGAATAGGACAAAAAAAAAAGAAAAGAAAACAAATGATGAAGTTTTGCAATATATTACCTAATTTTCCTGGAAATATTTGTCCATTATCTTTAACAAGATAACTAAATATTCTAGCTCGTGGATGAAATTGTCGTTGTTTAACCGTTGTCCAATATCGAGTCCAATTATATTTACATATTGGTCCTGGTACATAACCACTACGTGTATATTGTCCAGCACCACATCGTACTGTTTCTCCATCTGTATCTTGACCATCTGTAATAAATATTAATATTGATTGACAACCTGTTTTAGGTTTTTGTTGAAATAAATCAAATGCTGTATCAAATGCAGTTTCAAATTCAGATGTACCACCAGGTTTTAATGTTGCTAATTTTTCTTTTAAATCACGTTTAAATGCTAATGTTGCTTTAACCATTGTATCTTGTTGACAACTTAAGACTTCTGTTTTATAAACATGCCATTTACCAATTTCATCCCAATGAGATTCATGTGCACATATTACATTAACATAATCTTGTCGTGTTAATGTATTAATAATAACTGTTGCAATCGATGTACCTATGGCAAATTTTCCATCAGAGTCCATTGATTCACTACAATCAAGAATAATAATAACATCTTTAGGTCCACTTGTTGTCGCTATATACCATGGACGTACACGTGGATCATAATCATTATAAAATCCAGCAAAATTTTGATCCCATTCACGACCTGGATATAAACGTATAAGACCTACATGTGAACCAAAATATTGCCAACGTATATCAGGATCTAATTCTCTATTTCGTAAGAAAATAGGTTCAAGTTTATGCGTCCATTCAACAGTCCATATTGATTCAACATTATTTCGTGGAATTTCATCACTAATTTTTACAACACTATGTTGAAGACTAACATTACGTTTAAAATGTGGATGAAATGTCATATTTTGTGGTAAACGTAATGGTATATCAGCATCTTTATATGTATCATTATCTAAATGAAGTAATTGTTTATGTTGTGTTAAACCAAGTGAACCATTTAATTTACGCCATAATAAATGACTACTTGAATTTATTTTTAATTGTGTTGAATAATCATGTTCACGTGTAAGATATAATTTATCATGTAAATCACGTGCACTTTCAGCAATACGATGTGCAGCACGTTGTTTTTTTTTCAAAAAATCCATCAAGTATTATTTTCATTTCATCAAGTAATTGTTCACCAGATTTCGTTTCTTCCTTATATTCAGCTAAATCAAAAAACGATTGAGTTTTTTCTCGATGCATACTATCTGATGCTAATTTAAGAATATAATTTTGAATTAATAAAGCCCAATTTTGTACATCACCAGTTAATGTTGGACGTACAGAACATTCATTAGCATAACAATATTGTCCATTAATAAACTTTGAAGATATAATAATAATCATAAGAAAAAGATGAAGTAATAGGAACATTTTCTTTTTTTTTTATTATGTGTTTGTTTTCTATAGAAATAGGATTTATATGTTGTCCGACTGGCGTTGTTAACAAGCTTATGCTTTTTCCGATCGTTTGTTGGAAAAGAGGGAACGAAGAAAAAAAAAAGAGGAAAAGACAAACGGAGAAATAGAAACGTCGTTTTCTTGCTTTCTTCTTTTTCCTTTCTTTTTTTTCAATCGAAGTTGTCTCTTAGCGGAATGATAGCTAATAGAACGAGACAACAAAAGAAAGTTAACAAGTGAACAGTATGAGATGATGAGCAATGTTGATTACAAGAAGAAATGTTCATCAGACAGAAAGAAAAAAAAAAAAGACTATTCGATTTTGTATATTAAAAATAGAAATTAGAATTATTATTAAAATATTAATACTAAAATCAATAACATCGTCTTTTGCCGATAGAATAAAATTAAAAAATATTCTTTCTTTTTTCTTTTCTGTTTTCAGGAGTGCTGTGAAAAATGCTTGTCAGATGTTGATGAGTTTAGGTATTGATAATCGTTCTGTTTATGCGGAAGATTTTGAAATACCATTTTTACAACAATCAGCTGAATTTTATCGCGTATGATAAATTTATATTTATATTAAATTATTGTCAAAAATAACAAAACATATCTTATAATTTTTATTTAGCTTGAAAGTCAAAAATTATTAGCTGAAAATAGTGCATCTGTATATATACGAAAAGTAGCTGCACGTATAAGTGAAGAAGCTGAACGAGCTGTTCATTATCTTGATAAATCAACTGAAGAACGAATTGTTCGAGTATTAGAAGGTTTGAAAAGAAAAGAACAAATAAGAATGTATTTCTTTATTTCTTTAATTTAGATGAATTAATTACCAAACATATAAAAACAATAGTTGAAATGGAAAATTCAGGTGTTTATCATATGCTCAAATTTAATAAATGTGATGATATTGCCACTATGTATAAATTATTTGAACGTGTACCTAATGGTCATTTAACAATAGCTGATTGTATGAGTAGTTATCTACGTGAACAAGGACGTGCACTTGTTACTGAAAATACAGATGAAGGAAAAAATGCAATCACTTATGTTCAAGTAATAAGAGATGTTATGATTTTATTTAAACTAGGAAAAAAAATCGTATATGTAGTTTTGGAAAATTGAATACAAAGTATTAAATGATATGTAGGAACGAATATTGAGGTTTTCCTCTCAAATTTTATATTCTTCAGTATTGTACAGTTAAGAATAAGAACTGAGCATAACACCTATTCTTACGATTTTATTTGCTTTATGATAAGCCAAATGTATCGACTCAATAGAAAAGAAATAAACTATTGAATTTGATCTATTTAGTTGAATCAAAACATACATTTTGAACATTAAAAATTAAAGCCAATAGACGAAAAGATGACCGATAATTTACGGGCATAGAAAAAATTCGCTCCTGTTTACATCTGCTAGACAATTCTCAACATTTCTGCTTCAAAAGATAAACACTTTCATGTCTTTTCATCTTGCCGGACGCTTTTCTCAAAAACTACCGATATCATGCGTCTGCTTGCATTATCACCGGTATATTGGTCGGTCTGATATTCATACCAATGCTGCACTAACGAGTTGTTGTTAAGATATCGAGGTTTTAGTGAAGTTTCTCTGTAGGGCCCTAATTTTCAAGCTAAGTTATACTTTCGAATTTTGATTTGAAACTTTGCTCACATAGAAGGCATCGATTAGACTAAGTTGTAGAAAAAATTTCAGAATTTTTTCATTAAATCTTTCAAAGATATAAATTTTTACAATATAGACGTTTTGACATGGTTATTATAAAAAACATGAATATTTTGAAAAATTTATATCTTGAAGATGGTTAATTAAGTTAGGTCAAAATTCAAAAGTATGATTTCGCTTGAATGCTGTGTCCCTACAGAAAAAAATCAAGTAAACATTCGAAGTGTCAGCAACAATCGTCCAGCAGCTCGAAAGCAATTTATCACTTAGGGATCTTTCCTCGTAAGAGCAAAAGAATTAATAAGATACATCGATACCGGACCGGACTCACTGATAATCGGTACCAGAAGATAATCAATTGTGTAAGTATCAAACTACCGCCAATTGATTGCCCCGTATAGGACACGTTATACCGAACGGCTTGAATCATATGGACGCACACTGTTTCTTACAGACTTAATTTCTTTAGAAAATGTTCAAGATTAACTTTAAAAAAAAAATAATCGAAGGATTTATTCAGGAAAAAACATACGGTTTCGAGAACGACCTAAAGTGACAATTTTTTTTGTCTGTAATGAAGAAAACAATAATTAGAATTATTAAATATACGTAATTGAAGCGAACTCTATCAAACATAATAAAACTATCTAATGTAATCGATGATCTATAGAGAATGTATACACTTGACTACATATCATTTGATACATGACGATATATTTAAGAAAAATTTCCTATCAAATTAAAATTTACGATATAATTTTAAAAAATAAAAATTTCTTTTAGAACTTACTTGATTTAAAAGATACATTTGATCATTTTCTCAAAAATGCATTCAACGAAGATAAGGTTTGAATTTTATTTAATTTTCTTCAAAAAATATATATCGTTTCAATTTAGATATTTAAAAAACGAATTAATTCTGATTTTGAACATTTTATTAATTTAAATCAACGTAGTCCAGAATATTTATCTTTATTTATTGATGAGAAATTAAAAAAAGGTGCAAAAGATGTAAGTAAAATTAATTATAATGATAAAAACAAAGTGACAAAATCTTTTATTTCTTCAAAATTTCTCTATTTAGCTTGGTGATCAAGAAGTTGAAATTGTACTTGATAAAGCCATGATGTTATTTCGATATTTAGAAGAAAAAGATGTCTTCGAACGTTATTATAAACAACATTTAGCTAAACGTTTATTATTAAATAAATCAGCATCAGATGATGCTGAAAAAAATATGATATCAAGATTAAAAACAGAATGTGGTTGTCAATTTACATGTAAATTAGAAGGTATGTTTAAAGATATATCTGTATCAAATACAACAGCTGAAGATTTTCGTTTATATGTTTCACAAAAACGAGTAATACTTATTTTTATTTTTTTTTTGTAATTATTTAATATTTAATTTTTTTTTTTTTTTTGATAGATTAATTTGAATGGTATTGATTTAACTGTACGAGTATTAACAACAGGTTTTTGGCCAACACAAACAACTAATAATCAATGTAATTTACCAGGAACCGTTCGTGAAGCTTATCAATGTTTTCATCGGTTTTATTTAAATAAACATAGTGGAAGACAATTAACATTACAACCAAGTTTAGGTTCAGCTGATTTAACAGCAATTTTTTATGGAAAACCAAAAGAAGATGATGGTGATAGTGAATCACGACCAACAACAACAATGATTAAAGAACGTAAACATACTTTACAAGTATCAACTTATCAAATGGTTATATTAATGTTATTTAATACAAAAGAATCTTGGTCATTTGAGGTAGGATATGAATTTATTTGAAGAAATTTTGTATGTAAACAATAAATACTAAATTAATTTCATAAGAAAAAATTTCATTGAACTGAAAAGATTTGAGTCTTTATCGTATGAATGATTGTTAAAGAACTAAAATAGATCATGCGTCTTGAAGGCTTTTAATTAAATCATAGTTACAAGCTATCAGAGATTCTCTATTAAATATTTCATAGTTAATTAATCTTATTCACAGATTGTTATACTCAAGTATAATGTCTAAGAATATATCTCATCCCTTGGAAATTGAACGATCTATCATGATAATGAGAGAGCATACTTCTTTTAAGCTTTAAACAGGGACTTGAAGTCTGCGTCTCTTTTGACAACTGTTCGTGTAAAAATATCAAAATATATTTTTTCGTTCGATATCCTTCATTGGACAACAGTAACATACTTATGTCATTCGAACAGACAAAAGTTACTGATAGACCATTTGATATAAAGTACACTATACCGGCAATCAACCAGCAGTAATTTGATACTTAAACTGTTGGTTATCCTCCTCTAACTGCGACATACTAATAGTTGTTATTTGAGCGGCAATCTACTGCTCGTATATCAAAGGTAGTACGAACAAACGTGCGACATGCATCAAAACAAATAGCAATTTTGTGTTATGAATTATTATGATAGAGCGATTTTAAATGTATAGAATATTACATTAAATAAACTGTTTTAATCATGTCCTTTTCATCAAGAGCAGACACAAATACACACCAAGTCTAAGCTACGATCGAATTTAATACATGTGCAATGAAAAGACATTATAACTAAGTTGTATCTTTGAATGTATCAAAGACTTACAATTAACTGTTCATCTTCTAATAACAAAGCTGTTCACACAATCCTTGTAGGATTAAAACTGGAAACACTATATACCTGCTCTTGCTGATCACAGGGAGATTGTTTTATTCTATCTATTCTGGGACACAATTCTTCAATATTCTTTTACTTCATACTCCAGAAATGTGATAAAGAAGTAGTTTATTATTTATAACAAAATGTTACTGATATATGGTTTGTCATGGGTCATGAGAGTGTTTGTGATAGGTTGCCTTTCTTCTGTCACGGTCTACGGAGAGAGTGTATCCAAATTTCTACCTCGGTACTTCAACACTCCTGTTAGCCTTTTCGTTATAAGCTTTTTGTTTATTACTAATAATAAATATTTTTATATATAAATATTTTCAGGAAATTCATCAAGAAACTGATATAATTGAAAAAGATTTACAACGTGCATTATTACCATTATCATTAGGTAAAAGTAATCAACGTATATTTCTTAAAGAACCTAAAACAAAAGAAATTCAATCAAATGATAAATTTTCAATAAATGACTCTTTTACATCAAAATTATTTCGTGTTAAAATTAATCCAATAACAGCAAAAGTTGAAAGTGATCCTGAACGACAAGAAACACGAAATAAAGTTGATGATGATAGAAAACATGTTATTGATGCAGCTATTGTACGTATTATGAAAACAAGAAAAGCAATGACACATACACAATTAATTGCTGAAGTATAAAAATTTTAATCATAAGATATTTTTGTTTCTCTCTTTACTTTGGAAATTTATTTAATTTAGGTTACTCATCAACTGAAAGCAAGATTTATGCCTAGTCCTGTTTTTATTAAAAAACGAATTGAAAGTTTAATTGAACGAGATTATTTATCACGGTCAACGGATGATAGGTAATTCAAAATATTTATTTTATTTATTTTATTTTTTATTTTTATTATTTTCTATTAATAGGAAAATGTATAGCTATGTGGCTTGAACAAATCCATATGCATTTTCTTTTGATATTTTTGTTTTCTGTAATAAAATGAATCCACTAATATGAATATTGGTTGAATTACCTATATATATATATATATATATCTATGTTTACTCTTCTTCGTCTTCTATTTGTTATTGTCCACGGAATTTAATATTTTGTCTTTTTTGTTTTCATTTGTTCATTGTCTATTTTCTTTGTCTTTGTTTATGGCTAAAATTAATCTGCTCCTTTCTGAAATATATATATATATATATAAGATTCAGATTTATGTGCGTGTTTATTTGTTTATGTGTATGTGTGGATTGACATTCTTTAATTAATCAGTTTTTGAATGAGTACAAAACTTTACAAAAGATCAAAAAAATTCTTAATGAATATCTATTGAAATTTATTTATTCCAATATGTAAGACAAACATAATTTAAATCAATATTTTATACAAAATATTTTTGATAATGAAGAATATACTTCGAAAAATTATCAGTACATTTTCTGTCAGATTTAACAACATGTATCGATGTTTGTATAGAATGTTAATGTATGTTCACGTTGAAAGAAGATTTTCTTTGTGATATATTACAATAGCTATAGAAAATCAAGGGAGAAAAAGCAGATTTCCAAAGATTTTAGGTGTCAAAATCTGCTTTTTTTTCCTTGTGAAATATTGATTTCTTCAAGAGTTATCTTTATATCAAGGATAAAACAGTAGATCTTCGTGCGTCCCAGATTTCTTCCCTCAAACTTAATGATACAGATTTTGGATTGACGTCAAGATGTATCGAACACTTCCCGCTACAACTTAATAGGAACCGATTTTTTAAATTCTTCTGTGGTAATTTTTCGTGTTAGTTTTTCTCGAAAGGTTCGAAAAACTAGGGATATGCCTATGAAAAAAGATTCATTTTTCTTAAAAACGAAAATTTCAGCTCTGTTAAGTTGTTGAACACAATTTTCTCTTCAATTTAAAATTTTCTCGAGCTTTCTAGCACGTGAAATGGCTAAGAAATCCGAGACGCACGAACAAAAAAAAACTCATTTTGAGAAAAGTGTCACAGAATGTTGAACTTTGGAAATCCAGGTTTTTTCTACATAGAACAATTCACGAGAGGCTCCAAGGATGAGATGCATGAAGTGTACTAGCTAGAACATGCAGCATATATTTTCCAAGTTAGATGCCTACAAGCAAAGCTACAGGGCTTCAAAAATTAAAATTTACCAAATATTTTCCTGCGTGCGTATTTTTCACAAAATCTCTTGAAAATTGTGAAAAAACTCATTAGAGAAAATCTCTCATAACCATCGTAAAAACTAAGAATAATAGTGATTCCGAAAGTAGAAATTGTGGACTATTCGACTATGTAGAAAGCTCAAAAAATCGATATTTTTGACAGAAGGAAACCTTAAGAGCTATTTCCTAATGCTAGGAATACCCTTAGCAAAGTGAGGATGACCACCTCCCAATTTTGAAAAACTTTCATTTTACTTCAGCGAAGTTCCAACATTTTATTCTGCTTTTTGCTCGCTAGCTCTTCAAAAAAAGTTCAATCTCTCCTCACGATATCCGTTCAGCGTTTGTAAAAATCTTCTAATCGGCCTCCTAAGTCATCGCGACTCCCTCCGTCGCAATCCTGACGACCTCGAAATCCACTTGCCTAATACAATGAATACTTTTCATGCTAGTAATATTTTCATGATGAACTACATATCGAAACAAGACACACGGACAAAATGTAAGGTTAAATGTTAACCTTGCTAATAAACCAAGCGTGATTGCTTTATTTATTTGAATATAAATATAAAATCATTCGTATGAAAACTTTTCCTTGATTTCAAATGGCTTCATCCTTACATATTCCTATTAAATTATCATTAGATGATAAAGAAAAACTTACAAATTTAATAAAAGACTTAAATAAAATTAATTGGGAAACAAGTGAATATCATTTTCATAATTTTATTGATTATTATCAATTACCACAAATAATTCGTATTGAACAAACATGGAATACAGGATTTATTAAAAATCAATGGATGTATTTACAAACATTATTTGATCGTTATTTAATAATTGTTTCATTACTAATAAAAAAATCTAAATTATCAATAGGAAAATATCTTATTCCTGATTGGTTTCAAGGTGAATGTCGTATATTATCAAAAAATCCTATATTAAAAAAACGTTGGTGGGTATTTCAAGGTGCTTTTGAATTATATCGTTTTAATTTACCACGTACAATTAAAATTCTTTCTCCTACACCAGCACATATTAAAACAACAAATAATGAATGGGAAAAAATTGTTCTATGTAAAAATGTTTATTTAAATGTTATACGTCGAGAAAAATATCAATCACGTATTAAAAATAATAAAGATAATGTATTTATTAGTGAACCAAAAGAAGCATTTATACTTCAAGATCCAGATAATAATGATGAATTTATAGTACCACCTGGTGTACCACTTCGTTTTGCAACATTAATTCAAGATCATGAATTACATGTTGAATATCAAAATCATCATGGAACATTTACATTTCCAGAAATAATAATGCGTTATGAATTTCCAATTGATATTGAAATTCTTACACATTTACCTATTGATTTACCAGATTTTAAACCACAAATTAGATTAGAAAAATTTTGTGTTGCAAAATCTATTTTAGCTTATACAATTGAAAATGAACAAATAAAAATTGTTGAACTTTCACCATTAACACAATTTACTATTCGTTGTGCTAAGTATATAAAGAAAACAAAAAAATATATTTTTGTTTGGAAAATAATTGTTTGTTTGTTTTTTTTCTTGATTGATAATTTATAGATGTTTAACATATGGTTTATCACAAGATGAAAATTTCAAAGAAGAAAAATTTGATGAAAATGAATATCAACGTTATGAAAATATTCGAAGTAAAATGAATAGTATTTTTGATAATATAACTGAAATTTATAGAGGTAAAATTCAATTAGGTTCAATGGAAGAGGTTTGTTTAATTTATTAAATATGAAATATTTAATTTTGTTAATAAAATTATTAGATTGAATGTATTGAAAAAGCTTATGAAAGAAGTATGAAAATGAAAAACGACGATGAAAAACCAGTAGATAAAACTTATTTTACAGTGGATGAAGCATTAAAAGTTATGAAAGAAAAAATTAATAGTGAAATTCCTTTACCAAAAATACAACCAAAACGATTTACTGTTCATGCTAGTGCTGATCCAAGTAAATCAATTAAATATAATTCTCAATAATTTCATTTTTATATCATTTATTAATATATCTAAGGTAATCCATATAATGAAATAATCGATTATGAAAATATGGATGCTTTAAATAAAACCAATGATGAATCAATAAATCAATTACATAAAGGTCCAGCTCTCGTTGTTCAACAATTACCACCACCTATGTTATTACCACCGTAAATTTTCTATGATTTATATTTCAATTAAGTAATTATTTTTTTTTTTTTGTTTTGTTTTCTCCAGTGAAACATTTGAAAAAGCAATAAAAGTTGTTCCTGATAAATTGTATACTGAACTTCTTCCTAGTAGAAAACTAAAGTAAGATTATTTATTTAAATTCTCAATATATTAATCATGTTTTCATTCTTTTTTTTGTTTGTTTCTATAATTAGAAAATCACGTAAAAGAACAACAACAACTGAGCAACCATTTGAATAACTTAAAATTTTATCTTAATTTTAACCAATCAATTGCAAGAACTTTTCAAATATTGTCTGTACTTTTTCGTGTGTTTCAAAAGAAAAAAATATATTAAAAAAAATATTCACAATGTTTCTGTTAGGACAAACAAAAAAAAATGTGAAACTATACATAATGTTAAAGATAGAATGATAAAATATTGTTTTTTTTCTTGGTTCTATTTACATAAAATCTATAAAGTCAAAAATGTCTATTACACAAATAGAAAAAAAAAACCAAAAATTGTCATTTATCAACACTTTGTTTCATCATCTTGATCTTCATTGATATGTTCTAATTCTTCATATTCACCATGTTTATATTTATGTCGTAACTAAATGAAAAACAAAACAAATATTTTGAAATCATCAAAAATAAAATATTTACTTCATGCATAAATAAACAAGATACATTCATATCTAATTGAGCAGCACCTGGTAAACCTTGTAATGGAGCAGATAAATAATTTGAATCTGATAAACCAAACATTTGCGTATGAATTCTAGAGATAAATAAAAACTAGTGCAATGAAAATAAAAGAAAAATAAATGAACTTTGTTACTTTGAAAGAACACCAAATGGTGCTAAGTTTTTATAAGGTAAATCAGCTTTGGATGCACCACTTTGTGTTATTGAAGGAGATTGTTGTTGCATTGAAAGGCTAGTTGTTGTATGTGTTAATGGAGCAAAATGAGTATATGTATTTGAATTGCTTAATGGTTTTGGTATTACTGAACGATTAGATATGGATGATGCAGCTAAAAATATAGATTGAAAATTGAATTTTACGGTTATTTCATGTGTTTCATTCTCATTTTTCTATGTCCTTCTAGTTAAACATTGGAATATATTTGGAATAATTAAAACACTCTTTAACCTTTATATGACCATCTGGAGTTCGTCCGGACTCCAGAGTGAGATTCATCGTTATATGATGCTTTCATAAAATTTAATCGAGCAATATCATTTTAGGTATGAGTTAGAAACACTTAGTACAGTACATTGATAACATCAGTTAGTCATACACAATTGTTCTTGTTATATAGAACAGTACAAAGTATATGTAAATACTGAATAGTGATGCATAATTTTAAGCGTCTCGAAAATAGACAATGCAAAAGATTAAATAAATATAGTTCAAACTAATTGCTTTCCTCTTTTTTTTATTCTTCTTGTAATTAAGTCTTCTTTAGAGCCTTCACATATCCATAATAAACTAGTAATAATTTCGTGTGTTATGTTTATTTTATCAATTGGAGTCTACACGGCTCTCACGTGGACAACAAATGGTAGTTCTAAAGATTGTTGTGTTAACGTTAATTTATCGTCTGGTTAAAGCAAAAATATTTATTGCAGTTTGAAAAATGTCTCTGAGAAAATTAACACAAAAAAAATCAAAGGTAAAAGATTAAGATTTAATATAATCGATGGACCAGATGTCCTGTCTTACTTTGTATAATAAATATATTTATAGTATTCTCTTTTTAGAGAAAATGTATAATTAAGCATGTTTGACATGTTAACTAAGTACAATCAATGTCATGCATTAGTAATGTCTTTGAAAAGAAAAGATCCCTACATTGAGAATAACTAATATTGTTGATGAATTATAATCCTATGAAAATCTTCTTCTTCTTCTAGTATGTTGAGTAGTGTATAAAGGATCAAACAATTGACAGAAACAATTCAAAGAGTAATGTTTTTAAAAGAAAGATGAAATTCAAAGAAAATTTATTTTTCAATTATAACTTTTATTATTTAAGTAGAATTCTTTTGTTTCAAAGGTAAAAAACTTATGGATGACATTGTTTATATTTAGTTAACATGACAAATGCCTAATTAATTGTAACAGTGAGTTCATAATGCAAATTTATTGATTGAGTAACATTCAGTCTATAAACATTTTAAATATCAACGATGTGAACTACATTTGTAGGTCCATCATTTTCTTAGTAAATAAACTAGTGGGGTCAATTTATTAGTCATTTTCAAGAACACGTTTAATTATACATTTTCTCTGAAAAGATATTACTACAAATATATTAACAATTAGTATAGAAATATTTATTATAAGACCAGATTTCTGACTCACTTCATATTCATTATTTGAATCTCGAGCATTATCTTTTTTTTTCCTTCATTCTATATTCATGAATGTTAGTTTTCCATACTTCAGTAGTTTATACATTCTTCATTATCAAGTTTCTATTTGGCGTTAATTTCTTTCACTATGAAACTATTTTGATACAAATTGATTAGTATCCCAAATGGAGTCCGTCTGGTTCAAAACTCTCGAATACGATCGAGCCGTACTTTGATAATCTCAATGAAATCTTTTAATCGGAACTAGATGACAGTCCTGAAGATATGAGATATTTTTTTCAACTTTTTTTGTACTCAGTCATTAACGCATTCTACATAATTCTCAGGCGACCCGAGCCCATCGGATGCAAAATTTTTGGATCTGGAGCCGGCCGAGTTCGGGACGAACCTGAACGTACTCTAACCCCACGGTTTGAAAGAAGGTAGCTAATACCTTTTAGACAGGAATCTAGAAATAATCAACACAAATGTTTCTATCATTTAACCATAATAAAGCATTTCTTAGATAGAAGAAATCATTCCTTTTATATTTAATCTTTCAAATACTTATATAAAGTGCTGAGTATAATTCAAGTCTTACATGTTGGATCACTGTAAAAGCTTCTTTGTACGTTTAAACTTTGCATTTGATTAAGTGATTGTTGAAGAATTGATGATGTTTGCATACTTTCCATAGCTAAATTAAATATAAAAATAAAAATAAAAAAATAAAAATAAAAATTCCTCTCTTACCTCGTTCTTGTATTTTTTCTAGATAAATTTCACATTGTTTGGGCATTTGCCATTTAGGATTTGTATGATGAAAATGCATTAATGATAATTCAAGTTTTCCATCATTCATTATTCCAGTATCATTTTCAGGTTTTGCACGTACTGGTGCAAACCACTAAATACAAAAAAAATAAAAAGATTTATTTTCAATCAATTCCTTTACTTTCAAATCTCCATGTTTTCCTATATCTAATTGAGCAAAACTACAAACATCTCCAACACCTTGAACATCAATTGTATAATTTCTTAAAAAATCAATAATTTGTAAAGATTTTCGACGTAATTGAATACATAAAATAATTGGTGTTATAAATGGACTTAAAAGTTCTTCAAGAAAATAAACCTTTAAATAATAAAATTTAAGCAAAAAAATTATCAATTAAATAAATTAAAAAAAAGAAAAATAATATATACATATTTTAATTGAAACATTTGTCCAAATTCAGCTTGAACATAATCTGTATGTGCATGATCTTTCCATGAATCAGGTTGATAATGAACATGTGCAAGAACAAGTTGTAACATTTGTTCAGGATCAAAAACAGTATTCTAATATTTGAACAAAAAAAACAAGACAACAAAAGATTTATTAAACAAAAATAGAATAATTTTTATTGCTACTTCATCAGGTATTAACGATCGACAAATACCAAGTAAAACACCGAGACCAGTAATTAATGTTAACATATGTTCAACATTAAGTACATCTTCATCATAAATTGTTAATAAAATTAAAACAGCTAATATAGCACCAGTTGTAAAACTAACAAATCTAACAAAAACAATAAACGAACAAGAAAATGAAAATTTCTTTAAAAAAAATAAATAAATACAGTAGTCGTAAAAAGTCTCGCTATCAGGTAAAAAGTATCGAGAGTTTAATCCGTTAATCTTATACTTTGACTACAAATATAGTATGTCGCATTCTGATCGCAAGAACTAATCAGAACTTGATCCGCCTTCATGCGGAGAAGGTAGATGATTAACATAGATCTTTCTTCAGACATATCCCAACATAGAAAACAAATCTTATGATGTTGGATCTTTCATTCGATAGTTCAATGCTGCCTCTATCATCAATAAAAATTCATTGAAAATTTCATGATTGCAGCCATCGATGGAGAAGAGATTCATACTGAGAACGCGCCAGACCATGGAGGATTTTCTACACTGTGGACTGGAGTACTCTATCTGTGACACAATATAAACATGTGAACCTTTATTTGTTAATACGAAAATGAAGAGTAATACATTTAAATAGTGATAAACCAAAAAACTATTTAAAAAGCATTTTTTGAGGTTCTAGGGAAAAAACTAGTTTTTTTATCGTAAGCTTTTGCAGGATTGAAGTTTAGATATTTTTTGTATCCGATAGCGAGACTTCGTATGACTATAGTAAAAAGTTTACTTTGCTGTTTCAATGATACTGTAATTAACAAATGAAGACATATAAGTTACTGCTGGTTTATAACCACGATTCAATCGTTGATTAAGTGAATGATCAAGTTCATTAAAATGTCGTAAATAAAGTCGACCATAATTACTCCAACGACGACTACCTAATACACCTGGTTCACGTCGAACAAGCTAGAAATTTAAAAAAAAACAAAAGAAAAACCAATAATTAAATTTTATGGCAAAAAAAAAATTTTTTTCTTTACTTCAGTGTAACCATAGAATAAATTTAATACTTGCCAAATAAATATAAATGGTGAAAGAAGAAGATTAGCAAGACCATAGAGAAGAATAAAGCGTGATAATCTAAATAACTAAATATGTACATAAGAAATATATAGATTAAACATACTGTTTAGCTAGCACTTCACGTTGACTATGAACTTTATATTCTTGTTGTAGATGCCAGCGTTGATCAAATGGTGCATATGGACCCCCTAATAGAATATTAAAAAAAGTCAAGAGTTACTATAGTTTATACGAAGGAAAAAATAACTAAAAACTTGTACAAATTTTTTCATATATGTTAAAACATGAAATCGATTTTAATACATTTCTAATCAAAAAAAAAAGTTTAGACAACAAATTATTTAGCAAACAACTGTTTGAAGGACTGGCGAGATTCATTCATTTTTTTGGGATTTATTTATCAATAGTATATACTCAATTTCAACTATACCAAAAAGGAAATCATAGTCTCGACGAGTCAACCCTCATCCTTGGCTGGTCTTCTGTCCTTGTGAAGGAACCACTCGAAGTGATACCTCACGTTTGAGATGAGATTCCAGTCATTACGTAGAACCTGTTGAGACTAGAAGGATTCTTCTTCATGCGGTGCACTTTGGAAATAATGGTCGTTATAGCGGATTTATTACCTTTGGCACAGTATTTGTAAAAAAAAACATAGAAAACCGAACTTTGAACTAAAACTTTGGCCATAAACAGCACTTGAAGTCGTTGGAACTTCCTAAAAACCTCAGTCGAAAAGAGTGATCTCTTCGCAAGATAACAAATTCATAAAAAAACCAAAATTTTCCGTCCTTTTGTTGAAATATCATGGTTTTTTTATGGATTTGTTATCTGGAGAAGGGACTACTCTTTAGGCTGAATTATTCAGAAGATTCTAATGACTTCAAGAGCTGTCTTTGGAAAAAGCTTACGGTCAAAATTCGTTTATCCAATTTTCTTTATAGATACTGGGCGAAAGGTAAAAAATTCAATGTAATCGTCATCACTTCAACATGGCAGCGCATGAGGAAGAATCCTTCTAGTCTCAACAGATCCTACTTATTGACTAGGGTCTCATCTAAAACGTGAGGTATCACCTCGGGTGATTCCCTCATCAGTCTAATCCCTTTTGTTTGACAATAATACATATAATTGAATTTATAGAAAAATCCTCAAAAAATAAATCCCAATAGCTGCTGGTTGGTTTACTGAATTTTGATAGAGGCCTCGGCTCTAAACACCTTCAGTTTCATGAGCATTAGATGTTCACGAAGTTATGATTTCTTGTTTATTCAAACTAAAATACTGATACCATAAAGAAATTTCTGCACTACAACGAATTGAGAATCATAGAAAGAGCATGGTTTCGATTGCTGGCCTGTGAATCGATGTATTTTTCTTTTGTGTATCCGCTCTGACGCGAATAACACCCATTGAAATATATCTGCAGTATAATTTGCTCGTTTCTTTCTGAAAAAATTGAAAGAAATTTTTGGTATGAAGGGTTGATCTTCTATTTAAATTCTTTATTGTTTCAACGAAAGTTTTTCCGCAACATTTGCAGATTCTATTTTCTGTCTATTTAAATTTTTATTTAACAACTATTTCCTTTTAATTACTTACAAAATAGAATTAAACGTAGATTAAATTTCAAACCAGTTGTAAACGAAATTCTAGAACAAAATCCAATATATATATATGTTCATTGATTTTATTTCAAACTTACATATCACCTAATATCGGTAAATTTATTCTCGGTGGTAAAATACCTTTGTTCACTAGTGCTACTTCATAATTTTTAAAACGTAATAATCGATTATGAATATCTAATTCTGTTAAATCTGATTTATGTATACATAAATGATATGTTCGTTGTGCGATAATTAATCGTTGTTGTACTTCATGCCATGTCATATTTGGTAGATCACTCTATATAGATATTTAATAATTATATTTTATTTTATTATTTTATTTCTTACTGGTTTTATATCTAAAGCTTGAGTATAGAATGCTCGAATATTAAAATATGACTGAAGATTATAAATAGCACGTGACAAACGATAAATCCAATAAATAATTGAAAGTATTAAACATAATGATGTTATTAAATGCATACTAAAGAATTTAAAATAAATATTTTATTTTTTTTTTTCTCAAAATAAAAATTTACTTTCGAAGACATTGTTTAGGCGATTGAATAACTTGACTAATTTGTATTTTATCTGTTATATTTCTTGCTAATGGTGTTGAACGAAATAGAAGTGGATAATCGATACATTGAATAATAAGAATAGTAAAAGAAATAATAAATAGAAATTGTCTATTAATAAAAATAGAAATGAAAAAAATAAAATAAAATAAAATTTATAATTTTTTTTTCACATACACAAGAGCAAAGATTTCAGAAAGAACTATACAAAAGAATCCATGTCGTTGATGATATTGATATACTCGAGAAAAAAAATCATCTAGATCTTTTTGATGACTCCAACGTAATTCTAAAAAGAATAATTTTTTTACAAGATAAACAAAGAAATTTTTATTTCTATACGTTTTTCATCATTATTTTGATCGTCTTGTGTTTCAAATTCTATAAATGGTGACAATGTTTGATCAGGTACTTCGAGAATATCATTCTCTTCACTAACAACTGTTCGATAATCCATTTTATCAACTATTCATTTGATTTCAAAGAATATCTGAAAGAAAATAAAACCTTACATTAAATTCATAATTATAATCGAAGATATATTATTGGACATATTATGTTCCATATTATTTTCACATAAAATTCGATATGTAATTATGAAATTCTTATATGTGAAAAAGTATAAAAATTAAGAATAAATTTTACCTTATATAGATGTTATTCTTACATATAATTGCATCATTATCTATTTTCGTTGTAAAATGTCAAAGTCATATATAATAAATAATTGAAGATGAATAAGAAGTTAATCGAATTTTATTTTTATAGATTGTATAGAAAACTATTTCTTTAAATATTTTTCTAATTCCTATAAAGTATGATTGACAAATTTACACACACACACACTTCATGTTCAATTATAGATACTAAAAAATTCACTAGACATTTTATTAGTACTCCAAGAAAAAAAAGGGTATTATATTCATATTCCAGAAGATAATATATATATTTATTTAGACCAAGAAAAAATGAACTAAACGGACATCTACATGTACATAGATATAAGAGATCAACATTCAAACTCTTAAAATATGTTCCTAATAAATAAAAAAAACAATAGGAAAGAAGATATTAACAAAAAAAACAGGTACAAAAATCAAACTTTACGGACGAAAAATTATTGAGGACTTTTTTTCTGAGTCATAATTAAAAATTTTCTATGTCATTGTGTCAACATACATCTCTACTTTTGTTTTTTTTTTCTTAAACTACAAACAACGACAATTCAAAAGTGCATTGAAATATTTATTTACAATTCAAGTTTCATATGTAAAAAAAAAAGAAAAGAAGAATTAACTTACTAAACATAAAATTCGTATAAATTATTATATGAATATCTAAAAACAAAAATCCGAGTTTATTATTCGAAAAATCCAAACTGAGTTTAAAAAAAATATCTTCAGTTATAATCAACACTCAAACGTCGTAATGCTCATTATGTCATCTGAAAATATAAATAATAGATAACATTAAAATAAAGATCATTTGTCTTTTCTTATCTTATAAAATAAGAAAATAAACTTTATTTAGTAAAATATAACAGACGTATTTTACATAATGATTAAGTAATTCCGTAGATCAATTTCTTTCGTCACAAAATATAAATATTTATCAATGATCATATTTCAAAATAGGTATGTATGAAAATTTGCTTAAAAATTATATGTCTATTCTATTTGCAAACTAAATTATTCGATAATGTAATTTTATAATTTTTCATATTTATGTTTTTTTAATGAAAATAAAGTAACTACTCTTGTGACTACTCATTTTTTTCTATATTTATTATTTATATGCTTCCGACAAGAATAAAGCCGACCGATTGATTGAAACCCGGTAAAGAATCACGATAAATGATTTTCAATTTTCTGGTAAACATTACATCTATAGGAAAGAAGCCATATATATATATATATATATATGCTTCGATCGATTCATTTATCTTTAGTAAAGTCAATTCATGCACAGGAAATATGACAACAAGATCGATCTCAAACTGTGAATAAACATAAAACTCATCGCTTATCAATACTTCAAGACATAAGATTGATATCGCAAATTTCATTTAATGAAATTTATAAAGATTCATCGTAACCTTATAGATTCAATGAGCTCTTATATAAAAAAAAACTATTTCTTTTTTCTTTTAGTATTCTTTAATTTAATCGAAATAATAAAATACGACATTTATCTAATATGGAATGTAGCTTTTCGTTCTGTCCATTTTACGTGGTAAGAATATTCGAAGATCATTGGATAAAATATTGAATTATTTAAACAAATAAAAAAAATATTTTATTATGCGAAAAAAAAATGCTATATAAGTCTAGCAATCGAACACTTACGAAAAAGAAAGAAAGATTAATTGTATTTATGAGCAGCTGATTAACTCAGATGACCTAAAATAAATATCAATGGATAATTTTCAACTAATCAAAAATAGTCTATAAAACCTCTTTGAAGATTTTATATTGCTCATGGTTTTTTTTTCTTTTCCGTTTTGAACCTGCTTGATATTTCATTGGTAGTCATCTTATCCATATATCTCTAAACTTGTCAATTATGAAAAGAGAAAAAAAAGTTTTTGGTTGTAATCGAATACAAAACGACCTTGCCATTAGCTATAATCGATATTTTGTTTCTTCGAATATTGCTATTGGCATCAGGGCGTAGAACAAGAGAAATAGTAACCATAATTTTGATGGCAAATAAATTAAATCTTCATCTAAGTGTACCAATTAAATTAGTTATTGTTGGAGATGGTACTGTTGGTAAAACTTGTATGTTAATATCATTTACAAGTGATGCATTTCCTGAAGAATATATTCCAACAGTGTAAATTCTATCAATTCATACGAACTATTTCTATTGTATTTTGTTTTTTTTGTTATAGTTTTGATAATTATACATCGAATATAATTGTTGATAATGTTAAAGTCTCATTAGGTTTATGGGATACAGCTGGTCAAGAAGATTATGATCGACTTCGACCATTATCATATCCACAAACTGATGTATTTGTAGTGTGTTTTAGTGTAGTTAGTCCACCATCATTTACAAATATAACAAATAAATGGATGCCAGAAATTCGACATCATTGTCCAGATAAACCATTTATTTTATGTGGTTAGATTTTATTTTTATTGTCTAAGAAAAAAAAAACAGAAGAATTTTTATTTTCTACTTTTTTCTTTTTATTTAGGAACAAAAATAGATTTACGTGAAGATTGTGAATATATTAATCAGTTACAAAAACAAAATATTCAACCAATTAAACGTGAACAAGGACAACATTTATGTAAAAAAATACGAGCTTTTAAATATGTTGAATGTTCAGCATTAACACAAAAAGGTCTTAAACAGGTGTGTGTGTGTATATTTTAAATTTATGAAAAAATTTTTCATTTTTTCTATTGATTTATTAAAGGTTTTTGATGATGCTGTTCGTGCTGTTTTATCACCTACATCAACAAAAGCATCAAAATCCTCATGTACTTTTCTTTAAAAGAAAAAAAGATATGAGAATGTTTAAATCTCAGTGTTTTTACAATTTTTTTTTCTTGTTTTTGATCTTGCATTTGTTTTTGTGCAAAAAATAAAAATTTTTCTCATAACACCTAGAAGTTTTTCTTTTCTTATCAAGAAATAAATTTTCTTTAGAAGTATTCGTATATAAAAATATGTCTCCGAAAGAAACACTCTATAGTGATACATATAAAAATGATATGTATGAATATCGACATGTTATGTTACCATCTGAATACGCACAAATTGTATCACGTACTCATCTACTTTCGGAAAACTGAATGGAGAAATATATGTACGAAGAATAAGACACATGTTATTTTATCTTTTTTTTTGGTCTATTTTTTTGCAAAATTATAAATGTCAGCCGGATGGATTCATTTTATGCTTCATAATCCAGATGAACTATAAAGTTGTATTGTTTTTTTTAAGTCTGTACAGAGCTTGTATAAGTATTTGTCATCTTGAGTTATACTTCTCAAAGTAATATATTACCAGGAGTGAAGGAAGGATGGGCAAAGATTAGAAGAAAAGAAGTTAGGCACTAAAGATGTATCTGACAATACAAATACGTTTTTTTTTATATAAATAATGATGTTGAATGAATCTAATAAATCATTCTAAATATGCAAACATTTTCGAAATGATAAAATTTCCAAGTGCTTGTATCAACTATAAAAATTGTTATAATTTGGATTTATTCGTTTATTTGGCATTTTTTAAAAACTTTTCTGACAATATTACCATAAATTTATAACAGTTGGACTCTGTTAGTTCCACACTTTTGTCCTTATGGAATCTCATTGATAAGTTTTTTATTCAGGAGAATCATTTTTGATTGCTAGTATAAGTTTTAATGATGAAGAACTGAAATTCCTATATGTTAATTGAAGAAAATTTATTAAATCTCATTCAAAGGTTTCAATGCATAGAAAAAATAAAACTAGCAAAGATGAGATTCAATTAAAAAATCTGTAGTCATATTGATGAAATTACAAATCGATTTGATTGAGTCTTTCCAAAGTTTAGAGCAGAGGTAGCAAAGTCACAAGACTTGGATAAACTTAAGCGCACCCTAGATAAGAGGTTGACAAGTTCAGTTCTAGTTCAGATATGAGAATCTATTGAAAATATTCTCTGATCTGACCGAACAATTTTTGCTCGAGTTTTGAAAAAGACACTTCCATGCATAAATAAACCTTTGTTCTGTTACTGAAATACCTTTCTCAAAACAGCACAACATTTTTCGGACAGCTCGGTACCTGGAACTGAACTTTGAACTGAGACCTGGTTGATCCCTATTCTAGATTCGGGCTTCATAAATTAGAATAGATGCAAGCATTTATTTCTCACTTTATCAAATTGATAGATTTGTTCAGTACATCAAAATTCTCGTTTAAATGTTAGGGTTTTCATCCATCTTCAGTGGCAAATAGTACGATTCGCTCATTAGAAAAGATTTAGAAAACATATTTGAGCAGATAATAAGTTTTGTACGACTAAATTATGGACCATACATCAGTGATGACTTGATCTAATATTCCTACATAAAAACTGAAGAACTGTACCAAGGTTCGGAGGTAGATCAACTAGAATTTGCTGTCAAAAATTTGTTCAGTCTTCAGCGGATAAGCATACATGTGCTTTAAACATTTTCAGCACAGTGTACAAAACTACAATGCAATTCCTTTTTTATGTGTAGATTGCTCCTTTGACATTATTCTCTTTTCAGTAAAGCAGATCAAAACTATTTCTTTCGAAAATTGAAATTCAACGGTGATAAACGTCGACATATTTTTTTTTAAAATGCTTGCATTTTGGTATAAGTTGCGGAGTCTTTTCTTATCTACAACAGTGTTATATACTGCAAAATGTGATTTCGAAACAAAAAACATTAACTGTGTTTCATGTAGACAGTGTTAAGAACAGAGATCGTTCCTCCATCAGATTGTGAACTTCTCAATGCATATCTTACTTATTATAAATAAGTTTGTTTGTTGATTTGTCGCAAAAATCAATTTGTCAACAAAGAAATGTTGAGTTTATGTCACATCCAATAGAGATTTTTTAAATATATATAATCAATTGCATCATCGATAAGATTTTGATTTATGCTGTTTATAACATAGATATCAAATTAATGATTCTTTAATTTATTTTAGAACCACACATTTTAATCTTTTGGCGTCTATTGAAATCAACATAATCAATGAAAAAAAAACAAAGACTTCATTTCTTCTTTTAATTGTTTTTGTTTTTTTTTTTGTTTGATTTATATAGTGAAATATTCGTTAGACGAAAGATTTTGTATCGATATGAAATATTTTTTTTCATTGAAATAAAAATTCAATAAAATAAAAGATTAGTTGTATGCAATTTATCTATGGATGTTTCGAAGAGTCTAAACTCACGGAACTGTTAACTTTATACGTAATGTATCGCTCTTTACTACTATTTTTATATATCGTTACGTTCTTTTTGAATACAGATCATAATTCAATCAAGGAATTACTTCACATAAAAACAAGTCTTAAATTTTAAAGTGAATAGTAAAAACTATGGATAGTTATAAAACATAAATTTTCTCTATGCTAGATTTATATTTTGCTCATTAACAACAAATCTGTGTTAATACAAACGTTTACCTTCTTCTTTCATACATTACTTTGAATAAAACCGTTAAATCAATTGACTCAATAAAAAACAAATGTTACAATTGATTTAAATCGTTCATAATGTCTTTCTTTGGATAAAATTACAAGTATATAGTAACAAATAAGCTAAAATCAAACAAGAATTTGTGAAACTAATGTTTGAAAATGTATATTTTTTTTTACTTATGAATCTAGCTTTCGTTTGATTCTTTTTAGAAGGCAGAAAAGTTAAGTAAGAAAGTCTTCCAAGACGACAGAGATGCCATTCATTCCAAGAGGGAAATAACTGACTTTTATGACTTAAAGTCATTTAGATCATTTAAGTCATAAAGTTAGTTGTTTCCCCCTTGTGTCTTCATATTTTCTCTTCTAGAGAGACAATTTAAAATTTCAGCGCGGCGAGTATCTATTTTTCGAAGACACAGACCTATAGTACGTGGTATAATAACGATAATGTTCGTAGGAGCATTGCTCCATCGGTCTCTATGAAGATCAGAACTAAAAATTGTCGTCAAATGTTTTATAGTTTTGGAGCGAATTCTCTCATAAATCATATCCATTAAAACAAAATTCAAGAAAGATAACTAAAACTAGTGGCATTCATTGACTGAATAGATCAAAACATGAGTATTTCCGAAATGCTAGTTTTTTAAATTTAATGCGAATAAATGCTGAAATCGTTTTCTCTAGACCGAAGCCCAAAAACTAAAATCATTGGAATCGGAAGCCAAAAAATTTGGTTCCGCAAATCTCTATTCTGGATATTTCTAGTCATATGACTAACAATGAATGAATTGAAAATCTCAATTGGATTACATTACTTAACTCTACTTTCCAAACATTCTCAAATGATAGTTTAATTGCACTAGTAGTAGATCCGATTCTCAAAACAAAATCTATCTATATGTTCTTTACCAAGTCGAGTTAATTGATGACATGAATTAAATGCATGTAAACGATGATGACCAACATCTCGAATTGTTTTATTATTTAATTCCACGTAATATATCAATAATATAAGATAATGTTGAATTTGTTTGATTTAAATCCGAAACTAATTTTAAAATTTCAATTGATATTCGTGTACAATTCAATAGATGATGTTTTATATACTTGTCGACAATTATCACATTCAGTTGACATTATACGTTTACATTCAGACGATGAAAATAATTCACCAAAATATTCTAAAAGTCTATTTTGAAAATAATCAACAGAGAAAAAATATTATTATTTTTTTTTTGAAAATTTTCTCTTATTAATTAATACACTGTGTTCGTCGACAAATTACTTAAGATAATCCAAAAGTAGTGTCGTCAGGGACTTATTCCCTAAGAGTAAGCTAAGAAAGAATTTCTTTTTTTACCAATAGATAGAGCGTCTTTCACTCTATCTTTCCTTGCTATTTGATCATACTTCAACTAATATCATGATAATAAACTTTTGATAAGATTTATTTCCTTAGCGTTTGTGCTGGTGGTACTTTTCCATTGCAGTTTTCAAACCATTAACACGTTTGTATTAACAACCAAAATATACCATTAGATGCAGCACGAAAACCTCTATAATTTACATACGATCGTCTACTTTATTGTTGCACTTTTTATTTACGAATGGATCAAAGTTTGGAGAAATTGAACTGCTACAGTGAAAAAACCTAATTTTTGATAAACAACAAACTCATTTTTTTTGCTATCTCATTTTTTTTTTCTTCTGATATGCTTCACAAAAGTAAAACAGAATACACTAGAAGATGCAGCGTGAAAAGCTCTACAATCTGTGCAACAAAACTTGTTGTAATTGTTTTCGAAAGAGCGCAAAACTCTGTGCGATCTATTTTCGAAACATCAAAAATTGTTCGTTCAAAACTTTGTTCATTTTAAAAACAAAAAGTACAAAGATAAAATAGGCGTTCCTATCTAAATTGTAGAACTTTTCATGCTGCATCTAATGACCCATTTTAATTTTGAACACTATGTATTAGTGGTTTGAACATTGTAATGGAAAACATGTTTATTTAATATCTGTAACAAGAGTACATGCTAAAAAAATAAATCTTATCGAAAGTTTATTATCATGATATTAGTTGAAGCATGATCGAATAGCATGGAAAGATAGAGTGAAAGACGCTCTATCTATTGGTAAAAAAAGAAAATTTTCTTAGCTTACTATAAGAAAATAAATCCTTGACGACACTACTTTTGGATTGCCCTAAGTATATATAGAGGAGTTCGAGACATTTATGCCGCACATAGTAGTTTTATAAGTGTTTGTTTCTTCTTTGAGCAAAGTAAAAATATATGAATACATCCATTTTTGGATAACTTGTTCGAGGATGGGATGGGTTGTATGATATGAGACCAAAATTTTGAACTGACGGATTTATAGTGAATGAATTACAATTCGAAATTTCGTGTTCAGTGTTCTTGATACTGCCTGTTGATGGAGCATAGCCAAACCTCTCTCCTTTGAATAGTCAAAAGTTATAAACTCGACCTCACTTCACATGAACTATCTCATCTCTCAACAGGTCATCCAAAAATGGATGTATAGATGTATTCACATATTTTTACTTTGCTCAAAGAAGAAGCAAACATTTATAAAACTATTATATGCTGCGTAAATGTCTCGAACTCCTCTCTATATATATGTATTGCATTCTATTTTCATACGTCGAAAATAATATAAAAAATTTATTTCAAGATGGGCGAAATTTTTGTCGTCAACTAATTATTTAATTTTTCTTTTTCTTATTGCTAAAATATGAAATTCCTACTGCTATTTAATGAACTAATTATTGTACATTTAATAATATAAAGTTGCTTAAATAAAGTTTTTTTTTTATTACCTACAAATTATTGCTAACTAATATTTTAACTGTTCCTCATTCCAATATTTTTATTACTCAAATAAACGCCAGTCTTATAATTAAACGTGCACTCGGCGTGAGCCACAAATCCAGATACATATTCGGCTAATCTTTTTAGGCTGAATATTCTTGTGCTAGACATTGTTCATGCTGATAATTGATTATGCTGAAATTTTCTGTACTTTACACATCAAAACTTTCGTTGTTAGCATTGTTCATATGAAATAAAGTCAGTAATTTACTACATGTAGAAGAGATTTAAAGATTATTATACCTATGTTCTCTGTTCTTTGTTACAGCACAGTTTAGATTAAAAAAATTTTTTCTTTTATTGATAACTTATAACAAAGGAAAATATTGACGGAAATTTTTTGGACGAACAAATGATCGACATACACCAAGACTTTTCAATGTACCAAAATTGAAATCCGATGCATCTTTGGTGAAATTCTTTGTTATCGTTGTGAGTGATTTGTATCTGATTCGGAGATTTAACAAACGAGGTAGATAAGCATTGTTTTTCAAAAGAAATAGTTTAACATAGTGAACATGTGCACGTCGTAGATCAAGAAATGTGAGATAAGGAAATGTGATTAATGTTGATGAATGTGTCTTGTACTTTTGTGGATGATAATTATATATATTTAAGACTTGGAGAAAAGGAAAATCGTTAGAGATCAATTGAAAGAATTTATGTTCAAAAGGAATTCCATCAGACACCTTCAATTGTCGAACTTTATCAAACATACCACCTTGAAAAGAATTGTCGATCGCAACAAAATCTTCGAAATCATATGGAAGTGAATAGATTAAACATCGGCTTGTAATCTTTGAATAAGTATGAATATATGAAGTAACTTGTTGATATCCTCTTCCAATGAAACTACGTTGAATATCTTTATTCGATGGAAGTTCAACTTTAACTTCGTTGTAGGCTTCTGTGTTGATACAAAATGTAAATTTCTTTAATTGTGTCATATAAATAAGAAATTGATTATATAATTGAATACCATCAATATAGGTCGAGTTAAATCTTGTTACTAATAGAAATAATTTCAATTCTTCGAGATTTATCATGCGACAAAGTAATGGAACAATTAGATTATCATAATCCCATGTATCATTAGCTGTGGTGAATGAAAGATATTTCAATTTTGGAAGCTTTTTCTACAAAATAAATAAAATTAAAATTATTTATCTAGTTTAGCATCTTTCTTGCCGAAGAGTTACATGAATTTCGGCTCAAGGAATTTTCGTCCCAGAAGAAAATTTTTTTCATATTAAAATCGAATTACACTCAGTCTAATATTTATTTTGTATCGGACCGAAAGTCCGGGGTGAAAATTCCTTAGACCGAAATTCTAACTTCACATGCTGAACATAATCATTGAAATTCTACTCACCCTTGAACCGCTCTCTATTATTAGATCAAAAATATGTTCCACCTTAATAATTAATGTTGATAAAGAATCGAGACGACCATCAAGAAGATAAAGACAATCAGCAAAACGGAGAACATGGATTTTTAATTTGATTAAAGTTGACGACATATAATTTGATGATCGATAAAAAACGCGAGTCTCATATGTTCGTGTACGAAACATATCACAAAAATTCAATACAGTTAAATTTTTACATAAAGATACGATTAATTCAAAAATCTTTGAAACAGTCACGGAAAAACGTTTTGTTGTTCTTTTAATATCAATATTAAGATGCGTTATTTGTTTGGTAAGATCACGAAGAATTAAATCACCTTTAATTTAAAAAAAAAACACAGATAATTATTAATTTACATGATTTATCAGAATCTTAAAAGAGCATTGGGCAAAATGCTTATAACGTTATAACAGAGAGATAACGTTATAACTTTGAGAGCTCGAGACCTGCAGCCTTCGTTGTTCGAAAGAAAGGACAGTGAGATGTTGTCGATCCGTTCTTTCGAATGATGAAGACTGCAGACCGCTAGCTGTCTCTGTTAAAAAGTTATATGCATTTTGTCAATGGCCATTTTTATAAAATTCCGATAATTAAATTCATTATCTCGTTAATTAAAGCGAATAAAATGAAATAGTATACCTTTTAAATATTGATAAAGTATTTTTGCTTGAAAATTAATTAATGATAAAGAATAAAGTTCAGAATAATTGGCAGCACGAAGAATATCTTTCATTGAATATTGTTCAACAGTCAGTTTATGTACTTGACGATGAATGCGAGGTAAGATTTTCGAACAAATTTTTGAAAGAGTTTCCGTATCTATTGAAGGAATTTTATCATAGAGCGAATTAATGGTCATAATATCAGTCATATCCAGATCATAAACATTAAGAGGATCAAGTGCTAATCGATCAAATTGTTGATTAACACCAACTAGTGAATGGAATACATCAATTGTATTAAGTTTCTTAAAAATGATAAATAAAATTTCATCAGGTAAATCAAGTATATTGAGATTATCATTATTTAAATTGTTCATGTCTATAACTAACTCACAGAATGCATTTATCTCAATCTATATTTATACATTTCATACCGTCTATAAGAACAATGACGGATAAATATT
>CAJNOL010001064.1:0-82793 GCA_905250125.1 Rotaria sordida | reverse complement strand
GCACCAAAAATCCTAAAATCAATCTAATATAAAGTCTCTCAAAAAAACGTTCTCAGCTTATTTTTTTTATTAATTAAATATAGATAGTTATGAAAAAAAAAAGGTAATCTATATTATTTTAGATAATAGTAACAAGAAGCACTGGTGTATTAGGTGATCTCTTCACTAAAGTCGAGAATAACCAAAACTTCTATTTTTCTTTCACTCGTATCCTTTAACGGCAATAGTGCCTATTGTGATCATCTTCATCTCGCCATATGAATAAGCAAATATTTCGTGAATTCGATGACTTCACTTTTAGTGAATGTAGTTCATATTAGTCTTTACATGCTCGAAGCAGAATGTGGAAGTTAATCGTCTATTTTTTCTTCTACTTACATCCTTGTCCTTAATTCAAAACGTACAAATTTATGAACTCCTACTATTGGAGACATCAGAAACTCGTACGAAGAACATAATATCACCGATATTAAAAAAAACAGCCTTGAAAATTTCACAGTTATTTTCAAGCCAACGTAGAGTAGTACGGTTTTTTCAGGCAGATTTTGTCGGAACCAGTTGTTTTCATCGAATTTCTCTTATCTAGGTTCCACTGAGATTCGAAATACTTTCCGAACAGCACAGTTCTGTAGACAAGATAGCAGACATGCGTGATAGTATGTCTTATGATTACCTTTAAAACAGAATGAATATGATGAAATTTTTATTTAGGACAAATTTTCAAGCTTCGATGACAGTTCAACAACAACCACAAGAAATAAAGAATGTATTTTGGCATAAATTCTGGTGAACATATTTTTAAAATCTATGAATGTGATGAAACATGTTGTGGATGCGGTGACAAGCATTGAATGACACTAACAAATACAAGGCTTATTCAAAGACGTAAAAGCAAAAGATGCTGTTGTAGTTATGGTCGTATTGATTCCATGCTTTTTCTATCTGATATTAGTGCCGTAGATTATGGAGCACGAAGTTGTCTTAATCTCTTATGTTCATATGGGTGTGGTTTTCTATGTCTTATTTATTATGGTCCTTGCTGCTGCAACCTAGGTGTACCAATTTCTTTTCCTGGAGGATATGGAGAGCAAATTTTTACATTTGACACGAAGGATCTAGCCGATGCATTAGTAGATGTTCCAAATGCAGCAACGCCTCATAAAGCATCATGTAACAATTATCTAAACGTACCTTCTCCAAGTGCTCCAATAGCGACTAAACCAAGAAAAAAGAAGACATAAATTTTTATAACGTCGAATTAATATTCTCGTTGTTTGATATACATTGACGATTTTTTTCTCGTACAATCAGTTGTATTTGATGATTTTATTGTAATTTTTGGAATCTGTTTAAAAAAAAGAAAAAGCTATGATTTTTAAGTATCAATTAAAGATGACTTCCTCTAAACATGTAAACGAATAGTAGACAAGATGTTCATCGTTATTTCATACTTAATTTGAATTAAAGCTCGAAATAGATAAACCAAATGCGTTATAACTTTTAGCAAATGATATACATGTACGTGTGTGTATGGAACAAAGAACATTCATATCCACACCCACATTCTTTGTAACTTATGTTATTAAAATGATTCTATTCTTTCTTTTAGTGCCAATAAAAAAATGTTTGCTAGAATGAGAAAAAGTTAAACAATAAAAATCCTCATAGATACAAATATGTGGCTCACCATTTCTCTTGTTTTAAATCAATGAATGCTGTTTGTGGAGCTTTAAAGTTTTATAAAAGCGTATCGAAATTTCTTAGACAAAAAGCTGTTTGTTATCGCGTACTACTACTACTTGAAAATGTGATAAAGTTGCCATTATCTAGATTTCATTACAGCTAAAGGAGCGGTCAGCTAGATTTAGTCTCTGTTTCGCAACAGTGAATACTCTGATTTGAACATAGATTTATAACTTTTTCGCGCTGCTCTGTTGCTTCAAAGAAATCCGACTCCGAGATTCGGAAGTTTGGACACCGATAGACTATAGAAAAGTTTTATCGTAAGACTCAAAATGGTTAAAAACAAAAAAAAACTTCATTACCGATATTTTTTATTTTATATTGACATTCACTCACGTATAAATGCAGTTTATTTCATGTGAACTTTCAGTTCGAGGGATATGAATAAGATTGTCAGCATAGTTCTCATGGTGCTAAATGTCAAGGAGAAATAATTAATTTTCAAGAGATTTCCAAAGATTTAAGATGTTCATATCTGTTTTTTTTTCCACCTTAGTCTAAGTGTTCAAATAACTTACCGACGATAACTTATCTATGGAGTAATTGTTATCCAATCCATATTCTATCAAATGGAAACTATATCAGAAGGGGATCAAAGCTTTTTTCGTATTTTGAGTCATAAACTATTTTACCTTCATAAAGGTCTTTGTAATAAAAGCTATAGCAATACGTGTTCTTCGATATGACTGTTCGAGACACTGATGTGCATTGATAAGAAAATCAGTCGTTGATATATATAAAAATTAACAGAAAAACAATGGGTGTGGCTGTAAGTAGAAGTCTTCATTTAGCCACACGCACACCCCACACCTATACCCTGTTTTTATGACGTACAGTAATTTTGATGTTTCAAAGAACGACAAATGGTGATTTGAAAGAGAACATGTCAATAAATTTTGTACAAAATTCTCTATCTTTTAACATCAGAACCAAAACTTTCTTAAGGAGTCTAAATTGACACAAATAGTCTATGAAAAACCGGCAATTTTCTTTACTGAACTCGTTATATCTTCTTTTTATTTCTACTACTATTTTGATTTAAATGATTCTATTTTTGAGTTATTTTACGATCGATTATTGAACGAAAGACTTTGAAGACAAATATTTATCGTTTCATCCATAAAAAAGAATTGGTCGAAAATTGGACGGAATCGAGCAGAAATTGAACATTCGCCCATCATAGAGAGACCCAGCCAAGTCACACTCATTTGTATCGATGAAGAATTATTTGATTTTTGATGAAGTTTTCGAGTTAAGTTGATATTAATGAGTCTTATTGAAATGAGAAACTTGTTGAAATAGTCTATAGATAATCAAAGAATAAATGACGATTGACCATGTGTGTTAAACAAAAAACAACGCGTGTATATTTTATAAAAAAAAAAGCTGTTAGCACAATCCTCGCAGAACTAAAATGTGAAACACGATGTAGTTGCTCTTGGTAATCATAGAGAGATTGTTTTTTATCTATCGATTTTGCAATACGTTTCTTAACCATCCTTTTACTTATTCCGTCACAAATGGAGTCAGGAAGTATTTCATATATCATAATAAGACGTTATTGATGCACGGTCTTCGGTCGTATATCAACAACGTATTGCATAGTTGATGGTAGGGTTCCAGGATGTCTATCACGATCCATGGGCAGTAAAGGTATGATTCATTTTTCTCACTATATTCTTCAACACTTCTGTCGCCAATCACTTAATATTATTTATGAAGGAGTCATTAATTAGCAATCAATTAGTTGTTAATGAAATATTAATTCAAATGTCTGTCACGGACTGAGGGAAGAGTGGGCTGAAGTTTCTACCATATATACTTCAACACTCCTCTTAACTGGTGTTTCACAAAAGTTTTCGAGAAGTTTTTTTTTTCAAACGTCAACCTTATTGAGGAAACGAGATGGAATAACAAGTGAATTTGATGTGAATGTATTTCTCTATGAATGAATTCGAATTTTTGCTCCTTAAACAAAATTCGTCAAAACATATTGTCATTTTCTAACATATTAAAAGTGAATTTTTCTTTGAATCTTGTTTAGAAATAAATTAAGCTTAATCTCAAAAATTAATAATGAAAACTATTTTTATTTTTGTTGTTTTATAATAAAGAATAAATTATTTTTCTTTTCGCTATTGTTTTTATCGAATTTTCATTTTCATTTTTTTTTGTTAATAAAAACTTCTTTGGAATTACTAAGGGTTAGCCAAAAGTAGTGACGGAGGTGTGAGTGTAAGTGTCCAGACTAAGACAGCCGTCCCACATCCAAAACTGAGTATCATTGTTCGTAGAAAATGATTAATGTTTGATGTAAAATAGGATTCAGATAATTAAAACTGAATTGTATTGATATTCTGAAATTAATCACAACAGTTAGTACTTCATTGAATAGTTTTATTCCTTCAGAAAGAAAAATATCCGAAAGATGTTATATTAGAAAAAAAAGAACAACACAAATTCAGCGATCAACTTCATATCATTCACACAGGACTTCAAGAATATATATTAAGTAAATCATATCTTAGCCATGCGGTATCCAAAACTGATGACACTTTATATATAAGATAGTCTAATCAAGAACTTCATGTGTACAAAGCGGGCCTTGAAATAGACCATTTTTTCTTGGCTCAAAGCGATCCGAACATTTTTACAGCCGGCCCCGGGTTCAGGCGAAATGTCGTTTATAAGATTTCGTCAGTGATAGCTCTCGTGGCTCTTATGATATTCAGAAAATATCAGTTCAAATGGATCTTCACCTTCGGAGATAACACGTTTGAAAAAAACGTTACTTTCATATAAGAGTTTCGAAAATAGCTTAATTTCTAGGTATTCGTTTGAGCTGAAACTTTCAGGATATCATAAGAACCATGAGAGCTATTGTTGATAAGGATTTAACGGCAAAACTCCTTGTTACGATTTTTTTCGTGATATCCCTGCAACAGATTGAAAGTTCAGTAAAATGACCATGACTCGAGAAGAAAGGTCTAATGGTGCAAAACCTTTCAGGATTTTGATCTACACTATGAGTCCTACCTATGAGCAAAATATTAGCTCAAACGAAGATTATCAGTGGGATGGATTTCCTCGTAAGAGACATCTGTCTGACATTATGAAACAGACTTTACGAAAGAAATTTCCCAACTGAATAATCGTTTTTGAGTCGTAACTATGTACATGATGTAGGTCCTAATGAGTTATCAATATTCTGAGAAGAATTCAGATCCTTAGCTTATTGTTGCCTAGATACTGCATTTTTACGATATTTTTTAATATAATGCTGTGATTATTTTACTGTGTATGTTTCAGTTATTTTCGTTGTTCCTACTCTAAGATACGGTTATAGTAATTGAAATGACAAAAACTATGGAAACTCATCAAAATAAAGTAGCTGTAATGGATTGAAAATAAAAAAAAAAATAAGCCTATCTGTTCTTCAATGCCATAGACATTTTATCGATTAGTTTTACATAAAAGAGCTAAGATGACATTGGATAACGGTCTTCTGCATGTATATAGTGACCTCACATGTACAATTAATTCAATGGTTTAAAAATAGAACGAGCAGAACGCGCGTCTTTGTTTATATATACGTTTTATATTATTTCAGTCAGTTCGTACAAAAAGAAAATCGTGTGTACTTGACTAACTATGTATGAAAAACCTAAAACACCACAATTTCGAGCAACAAAAATGGTATTTTTCATTTTTATTTTTCTACATATATCTATTTATATGTTAAATATTTTAGTGGAATAATCTTATTCAAAATTTTCGTTCAACAATAAAATTAAAAAAAAAACGTCGTTTTTTTAAAACATATCAAAATTGTTTTTCATCATCAGATGCTATTACATGTATGATTAATATTTTACAACAACAATCATCAAATTCTAATAGTTCGTCGGTAACACGGTAATGAAAAGCTTTATTTGAAATAAAATTGAAATGTTCATTTCATCTATATTAGAACACAAGCAATTACAATGCTTCAATCACTTTATAATGCAAAAATCTTTTCAGATATTAAAGATGATTCAAATCGAACAGATGCAAATGATCCAAAACAATTTTTAGATAATAATAAAATTTTCAAGTATGTTATTTTAAATGAATTTTAAAAAAATCATTTGATTTTATCTTTGATGATCTATTGTGAATATGTCTTTATTCTTTATTTTTTTTACTAGACTTTTACCACAAACAGAAGAAAATATTTTTCCAATAGCAACAACATTTGATGATAATAAATCGATACAATCACCTTCAAATGATGAAACGAAAACATCATTTTCACCTTCGTCTGTTTTGGAATTTATGTATGCCTTTGCTCGACAAAAACGTAAACAAAATTCAGTTAGTCTCTTTAAACCTTGATGAAATATCCCGACAGCTTGTACACACACATATATATATATATATAGATTTCTATATATAGAATAATACGTTGTTTCTTATATGATTGCTTTATTTTTTTTTTTGTTTCACAATAAATCGATAAAAATTTTGATTGGATTGGCATTGTTGTTTTTCTTTTTTTTCACGTCATTTTTTTTTATCGATTGAACAAGTTATTTCCGTATTCGACAACACACATACACAGGAAGTTGTTCGTTTAAGAACCAATTAATGAATGCTGAACATCTTTGATATAGAGTGGGCGTGAAAGTTGTTGGACAAATAAAGAAATGCTTCCGATCTAATATTATCCAACGTGTATGCCTTATAGAAGTTGTCTATTTGTTCATTACTATGTCGTTTACCGGGCTCTAACTTCATGAAAGAGAAACTAAGTTCATTATTGTGTATCTCAATTAGAAACAACAACAATAAAAGCAAGCACCTCCTCCTCATACATTTGTAAAACATTTATTCGACATGTTATTTTAAAACATAATTTTTCTTTTCTTTGCTCTTATATCATTATGAAATAACAAAAAAGGAAAAAAAATTAGCACGAATTTTAATCGGTTTTTTTTATTCTCTGATTCTTTATTTCTATAATAAGCCATCATTTTTATTGTTGTCACAAGAAAGAAATGTTCAAGTGTGTAAGCAAGCATACAATGATAGAGAGAGAGAGAGAGAGAGAGAGAAAAATGACTTGAGTTGCTTATTGCTCAGTCAGGATATTTGATGAACGACGAAGAAAAAAGAAAGAACAACATCGAAGAAGAAATCCAATCAACATTAGATTGATTCATTCATTTTATCAACATATATCATAATATGGATAAAAACTTTGGAACATTGTATAATAAATTAACAAATTTATTTCATTCCAACACTTCATCATCATCATCAAATACATCATCAATACCTGAAATAAGTTCATCATTACCATTATCAACATTTCTTGATCGTATAATTCCAATGACAACAAGTAGTTCACCAAATAATCAACGTCATAGTGCATCTCGAATTACTCGTCAAATATCAATTAAAACAAATGATAATCAACTTTCAAATCCAAATGATTTAACAAAACAACAAAAGTAAGAATTTATCATTTGTACTAGAATTTAACTAATGAGAAAAATATCATCCAGATGGGTAACAATCTGTTATTGATTAAAAAAAGAAAAATCATTTCCTTTGTTGCACATATATCAAAATAAACAATATGATTGAAGTTACACAAGTCTCACTGTCTATATCATGTCATGATAATCATCAACATAATTTGCCAATACAGAGACGATGTTTTATTAGAAAATGGTTATTTTATTTCTTTGTTTATTATTATTATGAATCTTTTTTCGTTTCTGTCAACTATTTCATTTTATTTGTTTTCATTTGTTTTGTTTTTTTTTTTGAATAGTAAAATTGAAGAACGAAGTAATGATGTACAACCTGATCTTGTACGAAATTCAACTCAAGTTCATTATGAACCAATATTATCTGTACCAGGAATGGATGATACAGAATTTCGTCGTCGAGGAAAAGAAATGATTGATTATATAGCTGATTATCTTAAACATATTAAGTAAAATAAAAATTCTATGATTAAAAAAAGAAATTCGTTTATATTTTAATTTCTAAATAGGGAACGTCGTGTTACACCTGAAGTTGAACCAGGTTATTTACGACCAATGTTACCAAAAAATGCACCAGAAAAAAGTGAAACATGGGAAAATATAATGGAAGATGTTGAACGAGCAATTATGCCTGGTATAACACATTGGCAACATCCACGTTTTCATGCTTATTTTCCAGCTGGTAATAGTTATCCATCAATACTTGGTGAAATGCTTTCAGCTGGTGTTGGAATTGTTGGTTTTTCTTGGGCAGCAAGTCCAGCATGTACTGAACTTGAAACAATTATGCTTGATTGGATTGGTATGCATAGAAATAAAAATGATGATTATTAATGTGAAATTTTATATGAGAAAATTGTTTGTTTGTTTGTTTTTTTTATATTAGGTCGTATGATGGCATTACCTGCTGGTTTTCTTCCATTTGATCCGAGTCGTGATAATAAAGATAGTGATGATGATGAAGAAGATGATGAAGAATTATGTTCAGAAAGTGATGAAGAATCAAGAGACGATGATTTACATGATTCGATTAGTAATGGAGAAAATAATCATGGACAAAAATCAACTCGACATATAGGTGGTGGTGTTCTTCTTGTAAGCAATATTTTATTTTGAATGTTTATCAAATGTTTTTTTTTTAAATATTTATAACTCAGTTTAGAAAGATTCTTTTCTATAAGATACACAAATAAAAGTTTTGTTTTTTTTTGTCATTAGAAAAAAAAATTCGATAAATTGTATAATTCAGATATTAACGACTATGATTAGTTTATTCTTTCCTAGAATTGATTATAAGTTTTAAAATTGATTCGAAGAAATTTTTCATGGAGTTTTCGTTTTTTTTTTTTGTTATAATAAATTTTTATCACAATCCAAAAACTTAATTGTATCAAACTGACTGATGTAACTAAGTTTAAATTGTAGGGAAATTTTTTGGTCTCGATTTAATGACTTCTCACTTTAAAAATTATTTATTAGTCGAAGAAACTATTTTGTTAATTGAACAGAGTAACATACGAAATAGAAATATAATAAATGCAATTATCCTTATTTCTTTTTGCTTCAATAGGGTTCGGCAAGTGAATGTATTCTAGTTGCAATGTTAGCTGCACGCACAAAGAAAATAACAAGTAAACGTCAAGCAGATCCGTTAATGGAAGATGGACAAATTTTAGCTCGACTTGTTTGTTATACATCAAAACTTGTATGATTTACAAAGAGTTCATTTCATAAAAGAAAAAAAAATGCTTGGTTATTTTTTTTTAGGCACATTCATGTGTAGAAAAAGCAGGTTTAATTGCTATGGTTCGTGTTCGACAATTAGCTGTTGATGAACATTTTTCATTACGTGGTAAAACATTAGAAGAATGTATTCGAGCTGATAAAGAAAAAGGATTAATACCATTTTTGGTTTGTTATTTATTTATATATATGATTTCATTCTTAAAATATTTTATATTTTATATTAGGTTTCGGGTACATTAGGAACAACATCTTGTTGTTCATATGATAATTTAGAAGAAATTGGTGAAATATGTCAACGTGAAAAACTTTGGTTTCATGTTGATGGTGCCTATGCTGGTAGTGCTTTTATTTGTGAAGAATATCGTTATATAATGAAAGGTTTACAAGTAAGAAATAGAAAATTTCCTAAGCTAAGAATTGATTTTATGCAATACAATCTAAAAGGAGTGTTTGAAGTGTATAGAGGTAAAAATCTAGACCGATGTCGCACCTCTAAATAGAGAGAATAAAGCAATCTATCTGTGATCAGTTTCATATTTTAATCTGGCAGAGATTACGTTAACAGCTTTCTTTTGTGTGTTTTTTAGTATGCTGATTCATTTAATACAAATCCAAATAAATGGCTATTAATGAATTTTGATTGTTCATGTTTTTGGTAAAATTTTTTGTTAAAAATATTTTTGATTCTGTAAGAAAACATTTTTTTGTTTTATTTTAGGGTTCGAGATAAATTTGCATTGATTAATGCTATGTCTGTTGATCCACTTTATCTTCAACATAAACATGCACAAAAAGCAGTTGATTATCGTGTAAGTAGAATTGTTTTAGTAGAAAATTTTTTGTAATATTTTATAATTTAATATAGCATTGGGGTGTTGCATTAAGTCGTCGATTTCGTTCACTTAAACTTTGGTTTACAATTCGTAGTTATGGTATTGAAGGTCTTCGTCATTATATTCGAGAAGTATTTTATTTTCGAAAATAAAAGAATCATTTTTTGTTTTTATTCTTATTTTTTTTCTCTTAGCATTGTCGTTTAGCAAAAGTCTTTGCATCATTAATAAGTATGGATAATCGTTTTGAAACTATTGGTGATGTTACATTAGGTCTTGTTTGTTTTCGTTTAAAGGTAATTCAATTTTTTTTTTTGTTTTTTGAAGAATATATCTTTTAATGTTCAGTTAGTTTTAACTGATGAACAGCTTTTAATCTTGAAGGCATCTCTATGAGTAGGGAGCTACAAAATTAACTTTTTCGGTCACAGTTTCCATGAAAATTTCTTTTCTGAAATCAAGCAATTTTTATTATAGACTACATGAATGATTGTAACTCGTTAATAGTATGAGAATTCCTTTATATGAAAATATTGAAAATTTTCGTTTTTCTCTAGCGGAGTTCCAGAATTTTATTAACTCACCGATTCCCAAAAAACGTTCAACCCCCTTCAATTCTGGTGACTTCGGGATACTTCTGATTTCATGAGTTAATTTGAAGGTATCAAAGTTTCCGAATCTGTACGACTAGAACTGCTAATTTAATACAAGCTTTTTATTGAAATTGTAAATCAAAGTAACCAATTTGCAGATCCTAATCAAAATATACTAATAAATATAAAAGTATATAGTCTATTTTATGATAAAGAGGCAATGACCGAGACCAGCAAAAAAAAAATAACTTTTAGTCCTATCGGACTTGAACCTCATTGCAGTTCCCTATCTATGAGACAAAGAATACACTGAAATGCTTTTTGTAGACATACAGATAACTTTTAATCATCTACTCGTTGGCTGACACCTTGTCCCACTTTGCTTGTTTTTATTATAATAGCTTTAGCATGAAGCAAGAATTGTTTTGATATATTTTCTTGATAGTAAAACTATTTCAAATTCATGCCGAACAGATATCTAAAACTAAATCTTTTTCGAAATTTTATTCGTTTTTTAGCAACTTTCATATACATTTTAAATGATATCTTCTTCTAGGGTAGTAATAAATTAAGTCAAAAGTTACTTTTATCACTCAATGATTCGGGTCTTATTCATATGGTTCCATCTATGGTTAATGATATTTATATAATTCGTTTTGCTGTTTGTGCTAAACATGCTAATGATGATGATATGCGTATAGCATTTAATATAATTCAAGAACATGCTGATGATATTCTTGCAGAATATCGTGCTCAACGTGGTGGACGACAATCATCATCAACTGATTCACTTGATTTAGCGATAAAACAGACAGCTGCTATTAATAATGAATATGATACAACTAAATCAGATGAAACAATTAGTACCGAAGTATTACCAGAAACATCAATTGCTCCAATAATTTATCCAGCAACAAAAGTTCGAGTAAAATTCTTTTTGTTTAGTTTTATAACGAAAAAAAATTCTTTTTTTTTTTTTTTTTTTTCTTAATTTTAGGCGAATACAATAACAACAATAACACCACATCATCGTGTTACATTTGAAAAACCACTAACAAATTTACTTAAAGATAAACGACCACGTCCAATGTTTGTTCGTATGGTATCTGATGCAAAATTATATTATCCAAAACGAACTACATCACAATTATCTCGTCAATCATCATTAATAACACCACGTGCACGAAAACGTATACAAAGTGATTCTGGTCATCATACAACACGTTCATCAAGTGAAAAATATTTATCACGTACAGTAAGTATTCTGGAAACGGTTAATTCTGATGAAGGAGAACTTGATGATAAACAATAAAATTATAAATAATATTTATTAACTGAGTGAGATTTGAATGATTTTTCTTTTTGTTTTTTTTTTGTTTCATTTGTGTTGGTGAATAGATTGTACGGTGATCTCGGTCTATCCTTTTCTCTTTTATTTATCCATATTTATTCGATTTTACATAATATTCATGTCGTTTGTAAACTACATACATACATACATATATATATATATATTTTTCTTTGAATTTTTAATTTATTGTAAGTTTATGTTTGTGGTATTTTCATTGTAATTTATTCAATGTTTTCGTCTTATATACAGAAAAAAAATTATAATTGAAATTTTTTCTTTTGGACTTTATTAATTTGATTGACATTGTTTTATCTATGTTGACAGATTTATATAAGCCAAGATATACTTCTATCGTTCTTGGCAATGTTTTATTATTTTCGATATTTTTATCAATTTAATATTCAATGCCATAATTACATTATGAGAGAGGTTGAAAAATCGACTTTTTTTGCGCCAGACGGATCGAGCTGAAATTTTAGGATATGAATTATGACTAATACTTACACATCTTGTGAAAGTTTCATCTTTGCACATATAATGGTTGCAGAGATATTTATTCTTATAGTTAGGTCACCAAACTATGAAAATAAATATCTCTGCAACGATTATATGTGCAAAGATGAAACTTTCACAAGATGTGTAAGTATTAGTCATAATTCATATCCTAAAATTTCAGCTCGATCCGTCTGGCGCAAAAAAAGTCGATTTTTCACCTCTCTCATAATGAAGTGTTGATAGGTGTGGGTGCTCTAAACAGAAAGTTAATCTGGCGCAGAGTTCTTGTGCTCTCCATGCACAGTAACTAACTACAAGAGCCGATGTATGTCATAACATAGTCAGTGTGTGATTGAACGAGTGATCCGAGACAAATAGCCATTATTGGTTTGTACAAGGTCATTCTATGGCTGGTGGTGTTCAGGCTTGCACACAGTACCATGTGAATAGATGTCGAACATTATAGTCATTAGTATCCTGAGCGAGTACGACTTTCCGCAGTTGGACAAGAATAGTTGCAGCCGGTAGCTGACTGGAGCTAATGGATATCCAGCAGATACTTTCACAGTCATAGTACAGTTTTAATTCCACAAAAAAAACAAGTAATTCAAGATTCACTTGGTGTCTTTCTGCTTCGAAAATCTAATCAATTTCACTAAGTATATGTTTGCTTATTTCTGATGATACTGAAATGGAACGCAGTGTTGATACCAAACGTTATTATTGTGAATATATACATGAATGCTTTTTCCATCACGATAATATATGTTTACCTTTTTAATAATTCATGTTCTTCTTCATGTATTCAGTTACTTCGTCATATAGTCCATCATCATCATCGTCTGTAGATGAATTTTCATTGAAAAAACGAATTCTTTTAGTAAAACAATCGTACTTTTCACGTCTATGATCTGTTCTCAGATACAATAAATTACTCAATCATGGAAGATGCCAATTTCTCATGAGTTAGGCAATTTTCATAAAAAAAAAACCATTGGCATTTATCCAAAAGAGTCTTGGGTATGACCGAAAAAATCGATATTCAATGACAATTTCTCCATCGCAATAACTTTAAAGTGTTAGCAGATGACTGACTCGTTAACACCTAATATTAACGAATTAAATAATGCCTGTTGCTCATTTTTTTATTGTTATTATGAATGCTTTAGAGAAACTGCTTAAGTCCTATTTTAATTCAGTTACGTTAAAAAAAATTCTCCGTCCCTAATTTCGAATCCATATTCACTTTATGATTAACTGTATTTATGAAAAGTTTCAACTCATTGGTCAACAGTCTTATTAAAACTTATATATGTTGTATTTTACAATTTACTCTTCATAATAAAATATTACTGCTCAGTGCAGATTATCTTTATTTTAGAATATAGACAAAAATGTCTGAATTGACCAATCAAAGGAATGTATATTATAAAAAGAACAAATACTTAATATTATAGAAATGAATTTTCGTTATGCTAGAAAAATTAACATTGACGAACTCATATTCTATTGAGAAATCAATTCGTTCCTCTGTGTATATTTTCTTTCTAGATAGTTTTCAAGAATTAACATTTACAATTATAATTACATCTTATTTCTATAAACGAAGCGTTTAGAGTCATCTCTTCAAAAGATTTTTTCTATAGTTATCTTGGTTCTATATATTACGCTTATTCTAAGTTCTCCGATGTCTGATCTCATATTATCTATATTCAATGAATAGAAGTTTACAAAAAAAAAAATTATATACGTTTTATTACAAATGATTATGGTAAATATAATCAGGATATAAAAAACAAAAAGTAATGGCTAATTCAAATAGGCAAATATATGATAAAACTTCAACATATCACATTTAGATCATTAGTGATATTTAATGAATGCATAATATTTCTGAGATTTTCTAAATATTTTCTTATTCTATGGTAACATATAAATATGCGTAAAGTTTCTGTACTTTATACTTATGAATTTCCCTAGTGACTTTTAAGTTCTTTTTTACTGCTCTTATTATTATATGTTAGACAAAAGAGAGATGCAGAATCAATAAGAAAATATAATTGATAGAAATTCATCTGACCTATTGAGTACTCAATGACTAGAAAGAAGTACTATAGATATGAGAAATAATTGATAGATAGATAGATCGACAGAAAGAAGACAAGAAATATGATATGTTTTGTTGTTTATGTACGTGACTATGATGATGAGGTCTTTCTTCCGATAATAATCATTGTCATTCATCGTCGATAATAGAACATAAGAAAAGAAAAAGTAGAGCAGAAAAACAGTTACCCGAAAAAAAAAATCGAATTATCGATCTTATTACTATTTATTCATATACATATATATTTTTTTTAAACGATCTCGTCTAATGTCTTTTTTTCTTAGCATATACATAATCATTAGACGTCTATTTTACTATATTCGAATGAGTAATATTTCATATGGATTATCATTTTAATATTACTAGTAAGTATAATTATATTTCAATCTATTGATTAAATATCAACGACGATAAATAAAATGTTAATGATCTAATTGCAATACTAAAAGTTTATTTAATATAATATTCTTATCGAATATTAAACAAAATTATTGATCAATCAATAACATGAGAAGAATTTCAATAAAAAATAAGAATATTTTTATTAATCAGGTATATGATTATAAGATAATTTATTCTTTTGTTTTTTATTTTATTTTTGGTCATAATTTCAATGAAACTATTAATGAGTTAATTTAATTACATATTAATGTATTGACATATTATCTTGATATGTTTTAGCCATTTATCAAAGCAAATATTTGATTTATTTCATTATATTCTTTTCATAATCGGAAAAACGATAAATGGATTAGAAATATTTGTTTTTTATGAGAAAAAAAATCTTGTCATTCATAATTTAGAATTGATAACTATTATACGATAAAGATAAAAAAAAACAATATATTACAGTCTAAAGATCGTTATGCATAATTAAGTATTAAATATCAGTTCTTGATTATAAGAATTTGTTGAATAGAAAGAAAACATCTCTTGTGTAATAGATACTACTGAGTATTGTCTATGCTCGATTAATATAGAGTCTGTTATTGAATAAAACATGAGAAACATAATATAAAATGTAAAAACGATGACAGAAAAGTGTCGAATTGTATATTGTTTTTTTTTTTTTTTTTTTTTTTTTTTTATACAAATATTTTGAAAGAAAATTTTCTTTTTATATCAATTGAGAGACAATGTTTTCCTCCTCTTTCAAATTATATATAACTAATTTTTGTCTAACATTCATTAGTTAAATGATTTGAGAAAAAACAGAAACAACTAGAAAATAAGTCTGCTCTTTGGAGTCGATAAAATATCAACTCCTATGTATCTTCGATAAACATGTCTAAAAATAATAAAGGAACTTTTTAAAATTCTTTCGAACTGTATATAAATTATTTCTATCAAATATGCATAAGTAAAATATTGTACGAAAAAAAAAACAAAACGAAAATACTCGTATAATAAATTTAACTATTTTTATATGAAATTTATCGAAAAGATATCATTCAATTCGAATTATCTATTGTTTTTCAAGATCATTTTCAATAGTTCATAAAAATCGAATCAACGAGCATGAAATTAACTGTCATTCATAAAATCATTTCTCTTATGAGTTTCTATGAAAATTATAATTTTATTATGCGCGTATTTCTCTTTCTTCTCGCGTCATTTTCAATATGAACGTACGACAAAAATAAATCAGATATAATTCGAAACAAGAGAATACTTCCTATTAAATTATGAAAGAATAATTTCTTTTTTTTCAGAACGTGCTCATCGATGACAGTATACAGATCGACATATTGTCTGACTATTTTTTTTGCATCGGATGTTATTTTTTCTTTTTTTTTTTTTTTCTAAAGAAAATAGTAACAGAAGGAATTTATTATTTGAAAAGCTAATCACGTAGTTTAATTTCCTATTTCATTCATATGACATAGATCTTTTCAGTATTCTACAAACTATTTCAATCCAAGAGTTATGTTTGGGAGATAGTTGAATATTACTGTCACATAATATATATATATGGTATAAATATGAACACAGAATTTGTATGTATAGAACAAAAACTGAGTGCACCACTGGTTGCAATCAAGGTAATTTAAAGAAAATTTAGATCATTTGTGTTTTCAATTAGATATATCAAAAGTCGATCAAAATAAGAATGTGGCTTCTTTAGATTCAGGTCAAGTTTAAATAGATTTTTTTTTTGAAGTCTACTAAGTAAAGATTGATACAAATATTCAAATCATTTTGACTAAAATAAATTAGAGTGTATCGGATTTTGTGACATGTGTTTCAATCAATAAGATGAACCAACTTATCCTTAATTTAGAATAGTACGTGATAATATGTTATTTGCATCGTTATGTCTTGACATTGTTTGTCTTATTTTTTTTTAAGCAATGTAAGTGACAAAGTTATTTTCATTCTCAGTTTTCTTCATCTTAGTAGTTGACATTCGAAGTAACAAGTACTTTGTTGATACTTTATACAGTATATCATCTTATGATGATATACAAAGAGAATATACAAATTATCTATGTATTATATATCTAAAGCAGATGTTATTGTATGATTATTACTTGATTTTAGTGATATTCATAGATATATAATAAATAGTTTATATTAGGATATTTCTTGCAAATTATAAATTAGAAAAGAAAGATATCGAAGGATTTATTATAATTAGGACAAGAATTGAATATTATGAAGCATTTTTGTTCTTATTCATGAGTTTTGATGATGATTTTTTATTATTAATATTTTCTTCTATAATTTATTTATAACTCTGCTAAGTAAACATCGATAAAGGATATCCGAAGAAGGAAGGATCAGTCCAAATCGAACAGATTCACACTGATAGGGATCAAACCCATATGAACATCTAGATATCTGCTACGAATCTTTTTTGTTTTTTGACCGCAAATTTTTGATTCTAAGTGAATTTTACGAGCATTTTTAAAATATTAGCGAAAAAGTTTCATTGAAATTATTCGAATTCGATAGGATCTAACAGAATGTGTTTGATTCAAGTAGGTATTTCATTTCTTCTCTTCACATATACTTCGTTAATATATGATGGCTCAATAGAAAAACTAGATAACATTCGAGTTTCACTCGATTGCGAAATGCAACGCGAGACTACGAGTATCGATAATCGAAAAAATCCATTACTACGAGAACTCTATCAATGCATATCAGCATGTTTTTAGAACACGCTGTGAATTTATCGCATAATCATCTTCATGATTCACCAACTATTATCAGCTGTCCACATAGCTTCGATGAATAAAATCAGCTTGTCATCGTTTTAATTATCTTGAATCTTGAAAACAAAACAAAAAAAAAGCAAAGTCCACGAAAACTTGTCTATTTGAGTAGTGTTCTCTAAGAATTGTATAGATTCGATCATGAAGTTTGAATTCTCACGTTTGAACCAATAGTTTTTTGGGTTTTCGTTTTCCAGATCATCATGATGTAAAATGGTAACTTTGGATGCGTAACGTCTATTATCGTTTTCGAAAAAAATAATGGCTCTGAATGTTTTTTTTTTGAATAACATAGAGATCTAGAGTTGTCATCATTCTAGAGAGAAGATCTTGTTTCTGACCGACCTTCTTTATGGTATGTTCCGTAACGATGGAGGTTACTATATCTTTACTCCATAAGATAAATATAAATACAATCTTTATATTTATAAAATAAAGATAAGATAAACGATAAAGGAAGATTTCTTTCTATCGTAAGCAAATAAACAAATGTCTAATATAACAATAAGATATGTTACTTAATATTCTATCTTATGACCAACATCATTTCAATATGTGATATTATTAAAAAATATATCCAAAAAAATTTTCTGTTTGCATTATTTATATTGATGATATCATAAATAAAGTAATATTCCTATTCATAATACATATCCAATTCGTTTTTGATAAATTATAACTGTCCTATTTTTGCAAAGTCTTTTTTTTTCTTACATTCTTCCGACATCACATAATTAATTATTAAATTTTAACCATCTAATTTGAGTATTCATATTTTTCTTTTTAAATTTTCTTCAATAGTAATTATGTGCATATTTGTAGAAAGTTTTTATTATCAATAATTATTATTTAAATTTATTCGAATATTAAACTACAATTTAATCTCGATAAAATTCTCCAATAGTTTTATTGATACTGATAAGTTTTAAATTTTATTTTTGAAATTATTATTTAACAAATAATTCTATTAAATATTCAAGATAGTACCAAAACTTGTAAGAGTATTCTACTTGTACTTCTAGAACAGAGAACACGATACGTGATGCTTGACTAATATTGACATACTTCCGATATATGACAGTGTTTCCTTTTTTTTTTATTCATGAAAAAAAAACACTTCACACAACTTGATGTAAAATTTATTCAGACATTTTATAATTAACTCTGATGCAGATCTCAGACGAAAATAAACCCTTCTAAGATATGTCGTGTTACTGTTTCTAATAGAAAATGAGGACGCGACATCAGTTTATATTGAAAGTACACACTATTACTGTTCAATGTAATTTAAATTGAAACGATGCCATTCCAACTGTTGTAATTCAAACAAAATGAGAATGAGACTGGTAGAAGTAAGACATTTTGTAGGTAAACGAATCAGAGCAAAATGTTCTTCCGTTTACAATAGAACTGTGACATGAAAGTAAATATTTCACTAATTATGCACTTATAAGTTAACGTAAAATGGAAGAAAAAAAACCAGTAACATAAGTAATGGATTATTGATCAAGAAATGTTTATGTCTATATTTATAAACTATAAATAAATTATCTTAATGATTTAAATATTAGTAAAATAATATGTCGTCTACAATGTGTCATGCCTTTTTTTTCTGTTCTTTTTTTTTTTAGAACAGTGCAATTATTTGATGTAAATCTATAAGTATTGATAATATTTTTCCCTTATTTCATGAAATTGTCGGTAACTTTTATAAAAAATTCATGTACTAGTGTTTAATGAAAAAAAAACGCTTTTTAAGTAAGAATGCCGTGTTGTTTAGAGATTCTTCATGGCGTTCATGTATTATGCGAGTAAGTAAATGAATTGAATATTCTGTCTCTTTCTTATGTGCCTGTGTCATCTATTAAAAAGCCAGATAGATACAACTTATATCTATAAATGTCCTATATCAATTAGAAGAATTGTTTTTTTTTTGTCCTATAGTAAAAGGAAAAAAACAAATTTAAATTATATCAATCTTTTGAAAAGAAAAAGTAAATAATCATTCCTACATTTTATAATTTTAATCAATACGATTCAATTAAATGTACACAGATAAATTTAACATATTTGTATGTAACCTTCAAAGAAGACTAGAAATAATATAATTTAAATGATTTTTTTTCTGGCTGTTAAATCAGAATGAATTTCAATGTTATTTCAAAAACATTTTTGACAATTATTCAATAACAATATTTTCTATTGTATGTACATTAATTTGTTGAATCTTAATGAAATTATGTTCTATTTTCATTTAATTTAATTATCATTTATTAAAACCATATATATTAATAACAAGTCTATTCTTGCTTTTGACATTGAACAGATCTATTAAATTTTTCAAGTATTTATACAATAAATGTAATATTTATTTGATTTTTCTTTTGTTGCCAATAGTCTATAGTCGTTTTTTTCTTTTTTATATTGATTATTATGATACTTGTGCTTTCCGGAAAATATAAAAAAAGCTATCGATATCAGTCCTAATAAATCGACAATTCACTTATATTAATTATGATATCGGACATAAAAGAATCAAAGAGTAGGAAGAAAAAAAGAATATGAATCTCCATTAAATGTAAGAAATATCAATCAATTAACAAATCCAGAGACAATATATGTTTAGTATGCCGTTAGAGAAAAGACGTCTTTTCTTGATATTATTTTTCATACGTTATTTTTTTCTGATTCCATAGTTAACAGTCGTCATCAACTGACAATTAACTACTCATCAAGTTAAGTAGAGAATTTAGTTCATTTTTAATCATTATTAGTTGTTCTCACTATCATTAATGTAATATATTACAGAGTACCAACAATCTCCATATATGTATATTTGTGTAATAAAGAAACCGAAAACTATATTGAAGAAAAGAAAGAGAATCTGAGAAACGAGAGACAAAAAAAAATAGACAGGATTATACTTGTCTAAGATGAGACAGATGTCTTTAAATACATTTCAGCTGCTGGGTTTTTTTTTCGATCATATTCATTATCGTTGTTCTATATCGATAACAACGACTAAGAAGATGTATAATTCCATTTTGAAAAAGAAAAAATTTAATTATTTTTTATTTTTTATCAATAAATGACTAGCAAAATTCACTTAAAAGTGAGTTATAATTCTATATAATTTTTCTCTCATGAACATACGCTTGTTTATATTAGATGATTTATTTATTTAATATCTAATAAAGATCTGGTGATGATGGTAACTGTTAGAATTGTCGTTCGTTTAATATAGATCAAGAATCTAGTGTATGCCAAGCAGAAGTTGATTTATCTTCAATGTCATTCAACACTTCATTAATGATATCATCATAATGAGATCCTAAATAGAAATAATATTAGACAAGCAGAAAAAATTATTTCTTGTCTTAGTAAAAGAAAAAAAAAACAGATTTTGAGATATCCTTTTTTTTTGTTTCCTTATTGTCGAATAATTTCTATGAATATTAGAAATATAATCAATTTAGTTTATTATTAATTTTCCTCTAATAAAACAATCCATGGTTTCATCACAACGACACTCACTTAGGGATGAAGAAGAACCAGAAAAAAGTTTCTTAGGATTTTGTTCTTTTTGTGTGGTGAGATATTTTTTATGAACAAATTAGAATAAAAAAAAACAATAAAACTATTTTTTTATTATTTCGATTAATAAAAATTAATATATTGATAAATTTTCTTTTATAGGAATTAGTAGGTGGCACAAGTAAAAAACAAAATTGGAAAGGTTTAGGTATTGCATTTATTGTTATTACAATTATTTGTCTATTTATTGCTGCAGCAATTCTTCTTACAACCATTCGTAAGAGAAATATATTTTTGTTTTTTTGTTATTAATACATATTCTAAATTAGTTATTTCATTTAAGAACGAACAACAACTCATAATGAACTTCTTATAATTAGTGAACAAGATATACTTAATATAAAAGTACCTAAACCGTTAGTTATTGTTTTTTCTTTTTCTTTTTTCTTTTGATTTTATTTCATTTTTTTGATTTTATAAAATAGTTGGAATGGTACATGGATATCTGATAAATATTTTTCATATTTCGATACAAACGATTCTATATGGATTTATAATTGTGATACACTGAAAGAAGAATTATTATTTAAAAGAGATATTATACAACAAGAAAATATTGGTTATGGAATTGTTTCACCATCAGCAAAATATATTCTTATACCTATTAGAAAAGAAAAAGTAAAGAAATTAAATATTAAATTCTAAAAAAATGTTTGTACATATTATCTTTGTTTTTTTTTTAAAATTAGATTCGTCCATATTATACTGAATATCAATATGAACTTTATGAAAAATCGAAAATAATTGCACCAATAACATATCCTGATGATCAAAAAATATCTTTATCAGCTGTTTTATATTCTCATTCAGATCATTTATTTGTGAGCGATTCCTTTTCTTTTATCTTATAATATCAAAAACTAAAAGTCTTTTTTTTAGGCTTTTATTTATAATTTTGATGTTTATGTATATGATATAACTCAGAAAACAAGTTACAGAGTAACAACCGATGGAAATCGAGATACTATTCATAATGGTCTCGTTGAATGGATTTATGAATGTAAGATTACGGAATCGAAACTCATATTCAAAAGATTATTATTCTTAAAAAAAAAAATTTTCTTATTTATTTTTGTCGATGAATCAAAAGGACTGAGAAAGAAACAAAGAGTTGTTTTTCGCTTAATATTCATAAACTGTACATATAAAATAAACATTCTATTTATGAATCAATTTTTCGATTTGAACTCACATGATTTATAAAACAATTTCACCAAAGTCATTTTACTAAAATGTAAAAAGTGAGAACATTTTTGATTAATAACTTATCATCGAGTGTAAAATATTCTGATTCTATTATCAATTATTTGAAAAACGATTTGATTGGAAAGATACATTTACTCTTAAACTATATTCCAAAATAAAAATACGTGTTATTAAAAAGATTCTTATACATATTTTTTTTGTTTTTTCTTAGATGAAATTTTCAATCAAAATATTCTTTTATTTTGGTCACCAAATGATCATTATTTAGCTTTTATTAAAATAAATCTAACAAAATTACCAAAAATTCATTATTTAAAATATGATTTAACATGGGAAAATGATGATCAATATTCTATACCATATCCAAAATATGGTGATCTACTTCCATTACTTGATGTTTGTATTTTTAATATTAAGTCAGGAAAAGTTATTTGTGTACCACGACCCATCGAATATGGAAAATTGTAAGATTCTTTTTGTAAAACTAAAGGGAAACAAATTGATTTCTAGTATAGAAACCATCAAAAAAAACATTATAAGACCTTAAGAATACGAATCATGACTGAAAGTAGTTAAAAGTTATCGGAAATCATGATAGATCATTAGAAATCAATGAAATCAGTTTGTTCTTCCTTGTATAAAACACAATCTAAAAGGAGTGTTGAAGCATAAGGGTAAAAGTTTAAATCCGTTTCCCTCCTTACAGACTGTGACAGGTGCTAGTCATAGACAGTGGCAGATGCTAGCTATAGATCATCACAGATCTTGATGGACACTAGGCATAGACGATCACATACCGTGACAGATGATAGTAAGAGACTGTCACAGGCTGCAACAGACGCTAAGCATAGATCATCATAGGCTGTGACAGATGCTAATGAGAGACCGTCATTTGTAGTGACAGACGCCTCAGCAATGTTCCGCCTCTCCGTCAAATATCGTGATAGACACCTTAGCAACACTCTCCTCCGTATCATAGAATGTGCCAGAGATGTCGGTATACGATAATAGATCGTATATCAATCATGTTTCGTTATAATATATGAACTACTTCCTCATTGAGTTTCTGGAAGATTATGTGTCCGAAAGTAGATAGAATAAAACAATCTTCTAATAATTAGCAACAGCAGCAGCTATATCATGCTTGATATTTTTATCTCGTAGAGATTGCGCTAACCGTTGGTTTTTTTTTTAAATATTGATTTCAAATTTTTAGAAAAAAATCTGATGTATACATCTATCATGTTGTTTGGTGTGGTGATACATGTTTATCTATTGTTTATGGTAATCGTATGCAAAATTCAAGTATAATTCAATTATATGAAATTTCAAATGATAAAGTAAAATTAAAATCAAAATTCATTGAAGAAACAAGAAAATCTTTTTTATTATCACGTTTTCTTAAACCATATTTTTCATCATATGGTACATATGCTTATATAATACGTTTTGATCCATTACATAGTAGTAAATCAATACAAAAAGCTTTTCCACGTGTTGTACGAATACATTTTAATCAAACAGTATATATAATTTATATTAATAAGAAAAAGAAATAGAAAATAATAAACTATTTTTTTTAGTATCCACAAATAGATGCAAAATCATCAGAAGAAATAAATGCAGATGAAATAATTCATGTTGATAATTTGGGTCAAGTTTATTTTACTGGATCACGTCACAATGATTCATTAGGAAAACAATTTTATCGGTAGAAATCAATTTGTTGGTTTTTTTTTTCTTTTATTTTTAAAAATTTAATTTCATATAAAAATAGATGGACTTATTCAAATTCAAAATCTGAAATTGAATGTCTATCATATAATGAATCATGTGGTTATGTAAATGCTCAATTTAGTCTTGGTAATGGAACTTATTATATACTTGAATGTTTTGGACCATCAATTCCTTATTCAACATTATATAATCGAAATAAAAAACTTGGTAAACAAAATGATCCTTCTTTTTTTTTTTATTTTAATCGAAATTTGTTGTTTTTAAAGCATTTATTAATGATAATGAACTATTTGGAAAATGGACAAATAATCGATTAATGCCTTATATTGATTATTTTACAGTACCATTAGATGAAAAAAATACAGGTAAAAATTAGTAATTTCGCTTAGAATAAAACAGATAGAATTTTCTATTGTATTTTGTTGTTTTTCATTGAACTAATAGAAAAATGTTTTTTTTTGTTTTTGAAAAATCATAAACGCCTGAAGAATATGAAAGGAGATTAATGATTATAGCTTTTGTCTTTAATGAGTTGTTATCTGAAAACAAGTCATATTAAATGTGTCCAGGTCGGGTCAACTCGAACCGAGTTGGGTTGGGTCACGAAAAAAATAGTAGCCATTGAGTCAGGTCGGGTCAACTATAAAGCTTGCAGGCTGTGAGCATAAGAAAAGAAAGATAAACAAGAAAAAATCCTATCACATAATTATGGTGTTCCAACTACGGAATATCGAGAACGAAAGTTTCTAACTACGGAATGAATGGAGGAAAAGGATTGAAAAAAAGTAATCGATAACAGAATCCGACTCAGCTTGGATCACAAAAATTTAAACCATATCAAATACTGACACACTTTGGATTAAATATATTAATTAGAAAAAGATCCTTCTCTGGCGTTCGATGCATCGTTATCATTAGGAATTCATGTAATATATCTGTTGCTAAATAGTTCCGATGGAAAGTGCACCACCATCAACCAAGAAAACCTTTACGTGAGGTCGTACTGAACTGACGAATTGAGTCTGTGGTGTCAATAGAATTCATGTGAAATTGAAATCAATTACCGCATAATTTCAGACAAATAAATAATAGAAGTTTCTCTGTAATTGACACTAGTAAGTTCTATTCTAGTCATACGATGATGATGAAATTTTTCTTTCAAAATATAGTTTTGACCGAAAAAAAGAAACAAATAATTATCCGTTTATAAAGGAATTATTTGCAATGATTCATCATTTTTTTTCTTGAGCTGATATTTTCAGTATTTGGACTAGAATAGTCTCAAAACGAATCAAATTTATGTATATCCTTTTCAGAGGTATGACAGTTTTGCTAGATTTTTATTATAGGACCGAATAAATAAAAGTTTTAGCCAAGACAATTTTTTTATATTAAGAAATAGTTAATATTCAAAATCTTCCAATTTCTTTGATGATTTGTGCAACGTAATTAGATTTTGAATATTGAATAACTCAATAAGGAAGCAATCGTTTTGATTGAAGCTTTTAGAATATTCTCAGGATCATAAGACCTACTCATAGATAAATCGGAGTCTTAGCTTTCAGGATTCTGTAAATCCGGGTACGGAAGTAAAAAATGAAAAGAGCCAATTTTACTTCTGGAGAATACTTCCAAGTATTAGTAGTAAAAATTTCAGCTTTAGTGGTTATGCAGAAGTACCCTTAAATCCTTTCTATATGCACTGAAAAATGATGAATCACTTCGGACCGTTCTTTCATTAGTTGGTAAACTATTATTGCAGTCAGGTTTCGAAAATCCAACTGCAATGTGACAAAGCTTTTTGTGTGTAGTTTATCTATATCATAGGATTCGATCTGTCAGTAGAATATAAACTCAATTGTAGGATAGAAGAGTTCTTTCATTAGAACAATCCTTTCCAATAGTATAGATTTTTCTTTTTCATATGTTTAAACCTTTTTTTTATAAATTAAATGTATTTCATATTTTATATCAATAGTTGGCAATGGAATGATTATTTTACCACCGAAATATAAGCCGAATGTCACAATTATATCTGATCCTGTTATTGTAATAATGTAAGATATTGATATTAATTATAAAATTTCTTATTGTTTTTAAATTATAGAAACCATCGGTTATTTGATCAACGTGTAAATAAAAAATATGTTGTACCATTTTCAGAGTATATCTATACACGTAAATCTTAACTATAAAAATTATCTTTTCTTATTTTATTTAGATTTATTCAAGTTATACATGATAATATTAGTATTATTATATTTGATGCACATGGTAGTATGGGACAAGATGAAAGTTATTTAAAAAATAATTATCAAGATTGGTTTGAACGACAATATGAAGATTATATTAAACTTGTACAGTAAGAATATAAAAGATAATATCGGAAGAATTTTTTTTTTAATTTCTTTTTAAATTTATATAGACATCTTAAAGGAAATGAAAAAACCAATAATCGAATATTCACTAATGCAAAATTTGGACTTAAAGCACAAGTAAGAATTTACAATAAAAAAAACAAGAAAAACCAATTTTTTTTTTTTGGTATAATTAGATGATCGTATCGAATTTTAGTCAGTATACATGACTAATCTTTTATATTCTTATGAGACATTTTTTAAGTACATTTTATTTATAGATTTAAAGACTATTTTATTTATAAAGGACAAAATTTTTTCAAAAAACATTTGTTTCATTTATTGTATTTAAGCATACCGCCAATGTATTCCTAAATACAATCAAGATGGTAACTGTAAGATATTCCACTGCTTGATCTAAAACAATTGAGAGATGTTTGTTGGAGGCATTTTTTTTGGGACAGTAGTGTTCATTTTAATACTAAATACAAAGGTTAATCGATGGATTGAAAGTTTATTCTACTGGATTGTGACCTTCTTTGGATTTAATTATGTTCTCCTCTTGGAAAAAAACCACTTTTCTCGAATAAAAACTGTTAGCGCTATTCCTATGCAATTAAAAGGTGAAACACGATATTGCTGCTGTTGCTAATCATAGGAAGATTGTTTTATTCTATCTACTGTCGGACATATTTCTTCATCATCATTTTATTTAATCTTCTAGAAATGGAATATAGAAGTAGTTTATTTATTATAACGAAACGTTATTGATATACAGTGTATGATCGTATATCAATGCTTGTCACAGTTGGTGGCGTATGGAAGACGATAGATGGGCTCAAATTTCTATCTCTACACTTCAACACTGCTTTTAGATCGTGTTTCACAAAAATATCAAAAAATAAAAATATTGTCACAGGAAGATATATCGACGTCTTCTCTTTCTGAATACATGTGGTTTTTGCGAAAAATACTCAGATTTTAAAAGATTTATTGATATGAACAAATTACTAAAACTGAAGTGTATAATAATAATTATGGCAAAGGTTACATGTTTCTATTTTATTTTGGATGTTTTCTGAGTGTATATGGAAACAAATCGATTTCTAAACGTAATTACCATCTTTCTTACAATATGATTTGTAGTCAAAAAAGTAAAATTTCTTCCATACTTTTCAATATATAATCTATCTATCTTTTTTTTTTTTTGAAGCTTTAAGTTAGTGCCGTGGACGTTAGAGACTTGTTTTAACTTTTAGTTTATTAAAAAGCTAATAGAAAATGAACGGAAGCAAATTTGAAAATTCTTTTTGAACACAAATTGTGCATAGATGTTGGGTTCTATTTGAAATCATCTCGAATTCTGTTGTTCTTTTAATCAAGGAGCTTTTAAAATTCTCCTGGAAGCTACAAACTGACTATAAGTCTTGATCTAATGTCTGCGCTAGAGTTAAGGAAAGATGGGTATAAGATCAATAACTCCGCAATGACAACAGTTAGCAACCTTTGGTTTTCAGAAATCCAATCAGGAGAACCTTGAACGCCTTTTTGTCTGATACTATATAAGAGAAAGTTATTTTAAAAAGAAAGCTTGCTAAAAATCAACAAAACTCTATATAATTTGACTGAATAGATACGTGATTTTGTTTTCTCAGCATTGACATTTGAGAAGATAATTACCTAAGTCGTACCATTAACTATAGATCCAAAGCACATGCCAAAATCAAAATTACATTGAAATAAAGCACTATTTTCAATGTTTTGCAAAGATGGTGGATTTTAAAATAATTTTGTCTTATAATATATCAAATAAATACATGTGTGGAGTTCTCCTTTTTTGATTGCTGAAAACCGCAAGTCGTTGGTTATTGGCCTTGTCAAGTTGTCGAAACTACATTCATCCCTCTTTAATTTCTACGTAGACATTACTCGAATGTATTGAACCAAAACTTTTATTAAAAAAATTTCTCAAAACTTCAGTCTAGATGAATTTTGTTAACTCAGAAATTCATAATAAGGAACAGATAGATCTCATCCTATCCGTTATCAAATAATTCAATCAGAGACTTAGATTGATTAAAAAAGAACGTCTCGATAGCAGTGGCGGAGTCAAAATTTCGAGCTTAGTTATTCGCAATTTAACATACGAATTGAACTATTGGTATAGTTTAATAAGAAGTTTTTAGTATTTAATAATCATATCAAATTCTTCTATCTACGATGATCTATCGATGAAAGAGGTTCATTTTTGTGTCATTATGAAAGTCAACACTTACTAATAATTATGTATTCATTAAATTAATCTTCTTTAGGGTCCAGCTGCTGTTATAGCATTAAAATTACTCGAAGAAAATAATGACGAGAAAGAACTATATTCATGTGCATTTCTTCAATCACCTGTTAATAATTTATCTCATTATCGTAAGTTTTATTTCTTGATTTATTTATCAATAATAATTTTATTTATTTTATAGATGCAATTTTTAGTGAACGTATTAATGGATTAAACGTTAATGTAAAATCTGTATGTAAATTAAAAAAAAATGCAAATGTTTATTAGTTGTTTTATACTTGTTTTTTTTCTAAAGTCTCATCGATTAAATATTCGAAATAACAGTTTAGCTATTGTTCATGGAACAGCAGATGGTAAAAGATTAAATATTAAATAGAATAAAAATATCTTCCTCTCTTTTGTTTTTTTAGAAGTTGTACATTTTAAACATTCAGCAACATTAACTAAATCATTAATTGATAGTCATATTCGGTTTGATTTCAAAGTAAGAATCTTAAATTATCTGTAAATATAGAATCACTTTTTGTTTTCTTTCTTGAAAAAAGGTTTATCCAGATGCTGATGATCATTTTGAATTAGATCCAACATTATATAATGATGTATTCAATTTTCAACGGCGATTTTTTCGAGAATGTCTTGCTGAACGAATAAATGAAAAACCAAAAGTAATTCCACCAGAAGAAACTGATTGATTTATTTGAAAAATAAAAATAAAATAGATCATTATATTTCTATATCAAAACTCGAATGTAATTCACCGTTGGAATATATATATTTTTGTTTTGTGCATATGTATTTATACAGTTCAAATTTATTTTTTTTGAATGAGCTTATTTTGATGTTTTATTAACCGATGAAAAAATAAAACCGTACAGATAGATATTAGATCAATAATGTATGGATAAATCGAATTTTATTTGATTCAGTACTAATAATTAATATTCATTCATTTTTTGGCTACTAAAACATAACTGGTTAGAGTTAGTTAGAATCAGAATTTTCTGATCTTTCCGAATGTATGTTCGTAATTTGCATCTGGATTAAGATTGAATAACTATCATCAGATTGTTTTAAAAGATTTAAAATAGTGCTTGTGCAAAATACTATTTTGTATTTCAATTGAAACCTATCGAATTCAAAATGTGAAGCAGTTTTCAATGGCTCAGTTCGCTCTACAAAGGATATTATTTACTTTTGCATGACAGATTTTAAAGCTTTTTTTCTAAAGTAGTTTTTGAAACAGTGCTTGTCGATTTCCATAGAAATTAGCACTTTAGGGAGCACGTACAGATGAGATTTAGCTTATTGTAATATCTCATTCGGTACTATGCAATAATGTTGAGTTGAAGCTGTTCTAAGATACAAACTAAGGACTGCATCGAAACTGCTATTTTGCTTTGCACAGACACAGTTTTGAACTTTTTCACAAGATTTACTGATAGTTGTTTAATCTTACTCTAGAAGAAAAATCTGAACATATATATGTTAGTATCCAATTTCAGATTCATCTGAGCCAATCTCGAATCTGATATTGAAAGAACATTAATGTAAGCCATTCTCGAATTAGAGATTAAATATACTGCATTCTATGTGGAGGTATTGACCCAGTCCAAAGAATGTACTGAATAAAAACTAAAATAGAAAAATGTGGATGAAATTGAATCATCGTTTATGATGAAACAAGTTTCGAAAAAGTAACAAAGATGATTGATACCTTGATTATGGGTATGGAAACAGGACAAAGAGAACAAATGTACCCACATCTTAGATCTTTTAGTGACTGTAAAATGAACGGATAGTTTGCACTTAGATTTTGCGTACTAGGTTATATAATGTTTGCCTTCAGGAAAAATTAATATTAACTATTGAAATGAAGAGATTCTTCACAGTAATGATTTTCTACTCAATTTATTGCGATGGAGCGATTCTATTACTTTTTTTATGAAGAGCAAGACGAACATATGGACTAATATTAGATTTTTTTCATGAAATAATGTTCTCAAGGATACAGTACTAATTTTTCACCTGCATCTCAGTTAATATTTAATAAAAAAACTCAGAAAAGTTTATACTTAGAATGTATTAAATGAGGTTTTTCGAAAAAACTTCTGCCTCGAGTACATTTTTTTTAAAGCTAAACTAATAATATCTTAGTTGATATTGAAACGAGTATTTTCTATTTAAGCTCTATTAACATCAATGGAACGAGGTTTTAGTTTACTAGAATTAATTGATGCATCACAAAGGCTATCAATGTTAGAAAAAGTAATTAGAAGTTTGAAATTTTGATAAGTTGACCGAAATTTTATTGATGTCGTTTTCAGGACAGCTTTTTTCTATTAACACGTTTTAAGATAATTTACGGTGTTTTGATTGAACTTGTGTATATTTTCGAAGAAAAATAATGAGTTGAAGTTTAAATCAATATTTTCACGATTGCTCCACCCCAGATCCTAGTAATCGGATCACAGACTATTGAATATAAATGCTGTCATAAAGACAACAGACACGTCATTCTTTTCCTATAGTTCCTCAGCAACAACAACGGCACTGAACGATTATACAACAAAGTTTAGACTCTTTTGGTACATTCTATAAGTTTTCTTGAACTCTCATGAGACGCAATATGTTTTTCAAATGTTTTAAATAACGTCATTTCTGATTTTTGGTCAAAGAAACGGTATTATAGTATATGTTAAAGATGACGGCTAGTATCCCATCGATTTTGTCATACAATCATCATTCAAAGACTTTCTATGTTTATTGAGATACAAGATAATATGTTGAAATCGGCTTTGGATTGTCTCAAATGGATATACATAGCAAGTTAAGTTGCCAAATAAGCGAATAATAATAAATTTATGGAAATGCAATAAAAACACATAATAATGAACGAGTCAATAGCAACAAGACAAATATAATATAAAGTACCGGTAAAAAAAAAATTCTATTTGACGTGCAATTATAAATAAAATAGAGTGCCTTCTTGATAATTGACTGTCATTAAAAGGTAATTATCATCTGTTAGATATTGTTCTCTTGGCACATTTCATACTAGTATAATGTTGCTCGAGAAGATATTTGAGTTTTACAATTGCATATCACATGGTACTACACTCATAAGTTTACTCGTTATGCAATTGCATTAGAGATCTGCAAATAAATTCAAACTCATTATCTATTATTAGAAAATTAAGAATAACTTTTAAAAATTTGAAGAAGATAAAAAAAAACTTCACGCTCTCAAAACAAATCTTTTTGTTTTTTTTTTGTATTTTGTATTGAAAGTGCAACTATTTTTATCCTGATTTTACTAAAAATGTTCTGATGCAATTATAGACTCTTTGTGCTCTGTTATTTACTATTGATATTTTTGTATTGATGATATTTAGATTAGTTTAACAACTAATATACTTTAAAGAATTTCACTGAAAAAATAGCGAACTTTTACTTGCAAATTCACTACCTCGGTAAGGAATAAAAGCGATCGTTTTGTATTTTTTACTGTAAAAACAAAAAAGACGGAAATTTTAAAAGAAAATGGTACACTTAGTTTCATACGCTTTCGAACTTTAACTTAAAAACAAATAATTATATCTTCGTTGATAAATAAAGTTCCGATTTTTTATTTAACTCGGTTTTGTAAATAACCATTATCTATTTACATAATCTAAAATTAAAATCTTTTTCTGACTTAGTGTGTCGCATATAATAGATAAATAATACTTTAATACAAACACACTTTTTCGAGATGAAAAAAAAAATAGAATTAATTGAACATACAAAATATGATTAGTAAGAGCACAAATAAATAAAGAACTACTATAGTTTAAGTACAACCTATACAGAATAATAATAAATAAAAGTAGGTAAACATGTACATAAGTCATCATTATGATATGAGATAATTAAAGTATGTAAGAGATATTTGCCCTGTTAATTTATATTTTCATTTTTTTTTTCATAAACAGTAATAATACAACAATAATAACAACAAAAAAAAAAGAATCAGGATTCACAAATATATGACTGTGTAATTTTTTTAATCTGACATATATGATTAAATCAGTATGAAAGTAAACACCGGAAAAATAGAAAAAGAAAATATTCTATTTTATTATCTATTTAATCTTCAGCACCACTACTGTCAAATTTTAATTTAATGGGAGATTTTCGACTAAATGAAAAAAAAAAATTATTTTATAAAATAACAAAGAAATAAAATACTTACGAATAAATATGATTATTATTTGTATTTCCATCTGAATCATCAGGAAAAAGACGAATTCGTAATGGATCCGTAGGAATCGGTGGTGGTGGGGGTGGTGTTCTAAAAGCATATATATATATATCGTTAAATATTGATTCATTCGTATGTTTTCTTTTTGTTATTGTTTTAATCGCAAAGAAACATAATTGTCTTTTCGAACCAAAATATCGTTCAAAATGATAATAATTACTCTGATATAAAAATAAAAAAGATATTGAATAATCAAGATTAAAATAAATACGATAATATATTGATATATTCTAGTAACGAGGGAAGGTTACCCAAGTAATAAATCGCTTTTAAGCTGAGACTATATTCAATCGATAGAGTCTAGTAAGTAAGTAAATATCCTAGAGTGATTCGACCTGCTAGATCTTTGTTCTTAAAATTTCGAATGTTAAATAGGTATATACTACTCTCATTAAAATAGGTCTGATGTAGATCGAAGATCACTGATAATCATCAGTCACAAAACAAGTATTAATAGAGATAAATATAAAAACATCAGAACATGTTCTCCATCAATCAGTCAAATTTTGGACTGGTGCATATCATCTAAGTCAAAACGACTTAAACATCTAACCATATGGTCTTATTAATCCGAAGGAAATTTTAAAAAACTCTTTCGTAAAAAATCGTTTTAAAGTATAGTAAACAACAGTTCGGTATAAATTAAAGCTGTGATATATTCTCATTTCGGATATACTTTTCCACTTAGCCTAATAATTTTAAAATTTTGAAAATATTCAATACATCCTATCTTGTCTCTCAAGACAAAGTAAAAAATTATCAATACTTACAATTGAGAATGATGATGAATAGCAATTTGTCGTATTTCTTCTATAAAGAAAAACAAAAAAGATTATCTTATTAAAGAAAAAACAAAACAAATTTATTCAAACCATCTGAATGTTCTTCATGATAACCAGCATAATTAGGTGGTCGTTTTGGATTTTTAATCGGTGTACGACAACCATGATTAACTGGAGAATTAGTATCACTCGTTACTGAAATAGTCTACAAAAAAAAAAAAAAAGAAAAATCTTAAAATAAATAATTATTAAAAAATTTTCTTTTAATCAAACCTGTTCATGTTTTTGTTGATTAAATGCAAATGGCGATTTCACATGACAAATCTATATAAATAATTATAATAATTATTTCAGTAAAAATAAATAAATCTTTGTTGTTACTTCTTCTCGAATCATAAGACAATCAAGTACATCTTTTGCTGTTGGTCGTTGTTTATAATTTGGATGAATCATTCGAAACAGAAGTTCTTTTAATTCTATATCAGTTAATACTGATGTTATTTCTAATGGTAATTTTAATTCTCTAATAGCTGTCCAAAGATCACCATTTATAGGTAAATCAAAATCACTAATTAATTCAAATGCTGCTAAACCTAAACTAAATACATCAGCAGCTGTTGATACCGTACCCGATAAAACTTCAAATGCAAGATAACGTGCATCACCATCTCGTGCTAATGTTGATGGCTTAACACAAAAAAAAAACATAACGAAAACATTGAATTAATTTTAATTTCTTATTCACTTACACTTCGTAAATCATGTACAATACCAAAATCACAAAGTTTAAGAATTCCATCATTTGTAATTAAAATATTTTCTGGTTTAACCTTAAATTACAAAAACGAAAAGTTATTTCAAAATTAAGAAGATTTTTAAACTTACATCCATATGAACATAATCTAATGAATGAAGAAAATCAAGAGCCTAAAAAAACAAAAAAAGATTTATTTGATTATTTTTCTTTTTTAAGTTTTATTCATACTTGACTTATTTGATAAAGGAAATGCCAAATCATTGGTTGTGTTATTTGATGTTCTGCTGAATAGTCAAGTAAACTTCGAAAAAAAAAAAAAAAAGAAAAGATTAATTTTTGTTTTTTATTTTAAATTTTTTGTTTTTACATACTTGCTTTCACAAAGTTCTGTTTGAATATATAAACGTTCACGTTCTTCCCATGCATGTATTATTTTAAGAATATTTCTATGTGTAGTAAGTGTTTCATGAAAACGAACTTCTTTTAATTTTTCATCACTAAAAATTAAATTCAAAAGATTTTTCGTTTTTTTTTTTCTTTTTTTCATTAAAGAAATCTTACCGATCAGATTTACCACGAAATTTAGTTAATGAACGTTTTATTGCATATAATTGATTATCTTCTTTATGACGACCTTTATAAACCTACAAAGAAAAATCTATGATAAATTTTATGTTCGATTCTTTTATGAAATATATAAAATGAAAGTTATTGAAATAAATTTAAATATTTCATTCACTGAAATAATTTGAATAATGAAATACAAGAAAAAGCTTAATACAAAAAAATCAGAAGGATTCAATGATATTTGATAGTTTCGAATCAGTAAGTAGTTGTAAAAAGCGCCCCCCCCCCAAAAAAATACGTTGATATTCTTAATACTATTGTAATGGTCATACAGATAAATATCTTCGTGACAAGTTGTCTATCAATGCTTTTATTGATTTATGAGCCAATGAAATCAGTCGTTCGAGAAGCTGAGAAAAAATGTTTCAAGAAAATTATATGGAACGAGATTTTTAAATACCTTCTCCCTCATAAATTGTGACGGGTATCTTACGAGAGAACATTCACAGGATTCAGTTCGCTTTACAACCAGAACCTAATACATCTTGTAGACTTTACTGAACTATATTTACCGTTAAAACAGTTTGTGTTTACAATCTGTTTCTGAGAGGATCAACAATTTTCAATAAATTTCGGCCTGAAACATTACCCACATAAAAACTCCGATTAGACTAGAAAATTTCAGAATGTTCGCACTCAGTCTCTCCGAAATATGAAGCTTTCAAAAAGCAAAACATGCTATATATATACTATCTATGGAAAAGAACCGCTAGCTTCATTGACGTCTTTATGTAAGTAAAGTTTTAGATCGAAAATATTTTCTTGGCGCAAATATAAGGTAATAAGTACGAACTCTTTCTTATGGTAAGCATAGTTGATTAAGATCTTCAAGACGTACCAAATCCCGACGAAAAGCAAACTGATATCTGAAAATGTTCTCTCGTTAGCAACGCTTGATTATAGATCGCGACATAAATAGACCTGAAAGTCAAATGTTATTGTATATTTTGATAAATTACCCAACAAGAACCTCGTAAGTTTAACGTCAAACTAAAAAGCCCTAGAGTAATATTATTTGATAAATCGAATAATTATGAACTTTAACATCGATTTATTAAAAAACATCTTTCTATTAATAATCGTTGTTATTTCATATTTTATATTTTAATTCTAATACAAATAAATTTTCCATATTTCTATTTAAAATTATGTCTTACTTCAGCAAATGAACCCCGACCAAGACATTCAAGATGTTCAAAACATTGATCCCAATAAGTCGATGAAATTGATTTTGTATAATATGGACTTTCCATAGCTAAATATATTTAAAGACAAAAAAAAAACCAATCAGTTCAATATGAAATAAAAACTTACCAACACCAAATGTAGTCGAACTAACTGAAACTGCATTTCCCATTCGATTAGCAGCCGGTGTAAAATATCGATAGACACGACATGAAACAGGTTTTGGTGGATGATTTATTGCAATACGTCGACGACTTGCCTTAAAAATATAATAGTAAAAATATAAAATGGAAAAAACAAATTTTTTTTCTTACTTTTTTACTAGAAAATGCACGACATGAACTATTTGATGTACGTTCAGGTGAAAAGATCAATTCTGTTTCAGTAGTCATTCTTGTTTCATATGATAAAGTCATGAAAATTGAATCTTCAAACAAATTAAAAACAATAAAAATTCTTCTATATATATATATATATATATATAGTTAATGAAAAGTAGATTAAGTTAAACAAAACAAAAAAATGTGTGAACAATCGATGATGACATTCTTCTTTCTTTTTTTTACAAAGAAAACCGATCTGTTGCTTTTAACTCTATTGTGTGATATATCTATATATAATTATCATTAAGATAAATGCAAATGATGACAACCTAACTGATGATATGAATATTGTCTTGATAATTTCTTTAATTTGTATTAAATACTTCGTGTTAAAGAAACTTTTTTTTTTCAAGAACATTAGGTAGACTAATGATAATATATGTCGTGTTTTTACTTTGCATGATAATTATATCGATGTTCTCAAAGTATTAAGATAATAACTTATGGAGGACATTAGGTTATAATGTAAAGATTTAACATTGAAAATGTCATATGACTTCATTTTTAAAAATTCATAAAATAAATAATGACATATGATGATAATAATAATAATAAACAAGAAATTATTTTTACTTTTTTGTGCTTATGAATCTAAAGTATCTAAATATTGATAGATATTTGTTTTAACTGTTTCTATGCAAGAACAATAATATCATAATAATTTAGTCTATATAAATATTAGGATTTATTTTTGTTGACATATGTTCAACAATTGTTTCTTTTTTCTCTTATGTTTCTGTTATAGTTGCTTTTTTATACTATTAGAAAGTTCCATATTCACTTGTACCTTGTTTATTTGCCATCATTATATACAACAAAAGAATACTGAATAAAATCTAAAAATGACATATAGACATTTGTGATTTGCGTTTTTTTTTTATATCATCGCATTGTTGTATAAAGTCTATTATTTATTGTTCATATCACACACATAAAAAAGAACGAGAAAGAAGAAAGAAAGAAAAAAAAAAGAAAACTTGGCATTGTTCTTTTTTCCTTTTTTTTTTTTGAAACAGAGTAAGAAGGCAACAGACGGTGGTTTTTTTCTCTCTTTTCATAATTGATAGCACACATATATGACAAGTAAGAGCAAGATATCGTGTGCATGCGTATGTTTGTGTGTGAATGTAATGTACGAGCAAAAAAAAAAAAAAATAGAGAACAACATCAATAATAACAACAGAAAAAAAAAAGAAAGAAAAAGAAAGAAAAAATACAATTAGTCGAATTCAAAGAGAAAAAGAGAGATTCTTTTGTTTGTACACACTCAAATTAGAAAATACGAGATAAATAATAAAGATGAGGAAAATGTGCTCACAAACAACGTGAGATACATTATTTTTTTGAATTTATTTGATTTTCATTTTTGTTTTTTGTTGTCGTTGTTATTGTTGTTGAAGATCACCAATAAGGTGGTGGTTGTACACCGTCAGAACTAAGATTTGATGGTGGTGCTTGTAGATCATTAAATTGTGAGGAAAATTGTGAATCATTTTGTGAAAATTGTTGTTGTTGAGAATCTGATGGTGCATGATAATGTATTGTACCCGCCTGTAATTCACCTGGCGGTCCACCGGCACCTAAATTTTGAATATTTAATTGTTGAATAGACATTGTTGCTGATACATATGTATTATTTATTGATTGTGGTGGTAATGGTGGTGGTCGACCATCATTTAAATGCATTTGATGATGAGGTGGATGCATATGTGGATGCATTTGAGGATGATGATGATGATGTGGTGGTGGTCCCATAACAAAATTATCATCCATCATTGGTGAAAAACGCATATGTTGTTGTTGATGACCAGGTGGTGGTAGACAAAGTAATGGATCCATATGATGCATTTTAACATAATGTGGTGGAGGTAAATGATGAAGATGTTGTTGCATTGGATCAGATAGAGATGGTGGTGGTGGTGGTAAACCTTTTGATGAACGTGATAGACTACCGGGATGTGGAATCATCATTCCATTTGGATCCATTGCATGATGTGGATGCATCATTTTATACATATGTGGATGTGGTGGTGGTAAATTACCAGGATGATGTGGATTAAATTGTGGTGGCATTGAATCTGGTGGACCAAACATACGATGATGAGGATTCATATTCTAAAGAACAAAAAAATGTGAAATTATTTAAAAAAAAAAAAAGGAAAAAAGAAGAAACATACTTGAAATTGCATATGTTGTGGTGGTAAATTCATATGATCAATCGGTTTTGACATATGTCCTAAATTTGGACTATTTAATGATTGTTTTGATCCTTGGCTATTTGATGAATTATATGGTGAATTAGTTGATTGTAAACTATTTGTCATTTGAAGCATACTATTTAATGGTGGTGCCATATTTGATGTTGGAGTTTTAGGATCATTATTCATATCTAATGGTTCATCTTTAGTTGAATTTGTATTTGAATTCATTAATGGTGATGATAAATTATTATTATTATTATTATTATTATTATTTGTTGTTAATTTTGATGAACGTGGTGATACAGCTGGAACACTTTGTGGTGTTATACCTTGAGAATGCTGCGTAGGTGTTGTTGAACCGGATGATTGTTGTTGTTGTTGTTGTTGTTGTCCAAATGATAAAGTATTTGAATTATTATTTGGTGTTGAAGTTGAACGTGATAATGGTGTCATTGGTTCATCTTTACATGATGAAGATGATGATGGACCACCACCACCATTTGTTCCATTACCTGATCGATAAGCTCGATTTAAATGTCTTGTTATTATTAATTCTTCACCTTCCATACCTAAAGAATAAGAAAAAAACAATTTAGTTATAAAATTTCAAAAAAAAAAAATTACCAAATTCATCATAATCCATTTGTGTTGGTGATGATGTTAATTGTACTTCACCAATATTACCACATAATTTTTTATTAGCTGATGATGGCAATGAATCTGGAATAAATTTTTCTGGTTGACCAACTTTATATAAACGTGGTAGTGTGGACGGTTCCATTCTAGGTGAAAGTAATTTACCTCCTGTTGATGTTGTTGCTATAGGAGGTGTTAATGATGATGGTGATGCTGATGAATATGGTGGTGGTTGTCCACGCATTTGTTGAGCTTTACCTTCAAGATGTTCCATTTGCATTTTATTCCACTCTCTTACAGCTTGTGATTGTGAAGGTAATTGTCCATATGGATCATTTGGACCTGGTCCAAATTGTCCATGAAAACCTGGTGGAATTGGTCCATTCATATATCCATGTGGTGGTGGTGGTAATGGTTGACCATTCATATCAATCATCATTCCATCAGGTCCTCGCATACCTGGTGGTAACATATGTGGTGGTGGAGGTCCAATACCCATCATATGGTGTGGTGGACCAACACTGTGTGGACTGTTCATCATCATCATTTGTTGTTGATGTGGATCAAGTGGACCACCATTCATTGATGGTGGCATATTAGCATTAGCAGCTGCAGCTGCTGCTGCTGCATTAGCTTTAGCTCTTCCACCACGACCACGTCCACCTGTAATTTTTGTTTTTATTTCTTGTATTTTATCTAATTGATTTTTTCGATGTATCGCTCGTTCAGGTGTTAAATTTTCAATACCATCTGATGGTGGTTGAATCATACCAGGCATTGATGGCATACCACCCATACGCATACCAGGTGGTGGTGAACCATTCATCATAAGTGCACCTGGTGGTAAAAGATGATTTGGTGGAGGTAAACCACCAGGTCCAGGCGTTAAACGTCCGAATGGTGGTTGTTGTTGATGAAAATGTGGATGTGGTGGCCAATTCGGTGGTGGACCACCACCACCACCATTATGAAGTGGCATATGAGGATTATGATGTGGTGGACCAGGCATCATCATTTGCATAGTACGAGGCGAATGACATCCGGGTGGTAAATTCATATGCATTAGAGGACCACCGAGTGATGAATTATGATTGTTATTTGAGAAAGACTACTCATACAAAAAATAAAAATAATAAGAATAATAAAATCTATTGACTATATGAGATTCCAATGGGATTTCTAATAGTTCTCGTATCCTTTTTCTTCTTTTTTTTTTTCGTCTACTCAATTACAAACATTTCCCTTGAGTTTTGCTTGTTTTGTTTTAAACATTTACAATGACAATTTGGTTTCTTTCTTCTTTTTGCTTTTCTGTTTATTCTATTGTTAATAGTTTATAAAAATTTAAACTTACTGTGATATATTGAGTTGTACTTGGTAATGATTTATGATATTCAATTATATTAGGATGTTCATTTTTTAATACAGATTCAGCTGCTTCATTAGCTAATTGTGTTGTAAATACAAACACTTGATTATTTGTTTGTAAATATGGACTATCACTGGTTATTGTATATTGATTACGTGGTGACATAGACATATATGCTGATGGTGGTAGTGATGGAGGTAATGATTGTTGTTGTAAAGATGGTGGTGGTGGAGTTTGTCGTGTAAGTAATAATGAATTTGGTGTTGTACTACAAGTATTATGATTTGGCGGAGCAAAATCATATGATACTTGACCAATATCATTATTATTACGTGATGGTGTTAAAGAACGTGGTGGACCATTTGATAAAGCTAAAACAAAATAAGACAAGATTATGAATTGAAAATTTGTGTTTTTGTTTTTTAAATTTTACTAACGTGTTCCTGTTCTACTAATTGATCGTTCTGAATCAATTTGTTCAGTTTTTTGTGGTTTTAAAGATGATAATGAATCAAAATCTGTTGATGATGAATCAATAAGTTCATCTAATTTTCTTTTATTTGTTTTATTATTTGTTTGTATTGATTGTCTTGTTAAATATATATCAGAATATTGATTCATTGGAGAATCTGATGAAGATATTTGTTGATGAGAATCGTTTGTATGTAATAACATTGTTGCTGGCGGTAATGTTCCACTTTCCATCCCATTATTAACTATAAAACTAATTAATATACATCATAATGAATTTTAAAAGAAAAAAATTTTTTTTTTATATACAATAAAAAGAAAAAATAATACATACCACTATTGTCAACAGACGATTGTTGTCGTTGTTGTTGAGCAGCAATTATTGGAATCGATGCGGCCGATTTGGCTCGTTTGACGTTGTTTTTCATTCGCGTTGATCATCTACATTTATTAAATATTCGATCTGAAATGAAGTTTTCTTTTTCTTTTTTAAAGAAGATAACATATTGTCGGATTTCTTTTTTTTTTCTTTATTCATTTTTGACGTCAAACAAGCCAAAGTGCGCACACTCGCGACACGTTCACGTACATACACATCATGGGAGGAGGAGGAGGAGAAAAATGTCAAAAAAGAACAAATAACGGCTTGGTTCTTTCTCTCCCTCTCTCTTACGTTCAATCCGCCGTCCGATAGTATATTCCCTCTCTCTTTCTGTCTTCTTCTTCTTCCATTCATCGTGCTCGATTGGCAACTACATCTAACAAACTGTTCAAACTGAAAAGAAAAAGAGAAGAGAAGACAAACGAGCGCGTGTGTGCACGAGTGCGTTGAACATCATTCTTGCTCCGAGCATATTATACGAATAGTAAAGAAGAAGAAGAAGAAACAGCATCGATGCGTTCTACATCATGTGAAAGACGAACAAGAATAACAACAACAATAACAGATGCGTAAAAAACAACATCTCTACTATGGCCTACTACGCTCGTTCCCACTCGCGCGCTAAGATGTCTCTATTTCCCTTCAGTTTTTTTTTCTTTTATCGTTCTTGTTGCTTCTTTTTTCTGCTTAGACAAAGAACCGATAGTGCAGTACCGAACGCGAAAGAGCAAAAGATGGAAAACATTCTCCTTCTTCTTCTTCTTCTTCTTCTTCTGCTTCTTCTCTGTTCTCATCATGAAGCTTTTTTTTTCTAGAGTAATAGAAGCAGTACTACTGACAGTACTGTAGAATAATCAAATGAAACAAAGAGAGAAAAGAAGAAAAAAAAAACGAAAGACAGAAAAGAAAGAAAAAATGCATACTACTACATCACAGTAAAACAGTCGTCATCGTAGTCGTTATTGTATATAGTTTATTTTTTTCTTTTTTTTTTTTTTTTTTGGAATGAATGGATGTATTAAAGTGTAAAAAGTCTAGTGTTGAATGACTAACTAGCTGTTCAACAGTGAAAAAAAAAGAAAAAAAAATTTTCTTTTCTTTAATAACATGTTCATTTCCGAACGTGCATCTTACGCTTGCGTTCTCAATGCATGCAAGCATGAAATGACAATGAGATATCGACATACTCCCTAAGGTGTGTAGCGCAAGAGAGAGAGGGAGAAACACATAGCGAGCATAGTTGACCAAGCAAGAGCACTTTGTTGATATATATGATGGTTCAAACAGAAAAAAAGTGGAGAAAAAAAAATGTTCGCCTCTAGTGACAATACAAGAACGACAATACTTGTTGCTTTAGACTGTAACGACACAATAACGTGCTTGTTCGAGTGTTAGAAATAGTGGATAAGAAAAGTAGATCAAGTAGGCATCATCAAACATGATGATCGATTATGAACTAGAATTAGTATAAACATTATTTGATACATACTGTATATCGAAACAAGACAATGAACATTGTATTGTAAAAGATCTATCTATACTATGAGACAGAAAAGAAGAAATTTAATACCAACACCTCGTATGTAAACAAAATGATACATAATATTTCAGAACCAGTCTGACCTGTTGTGTCAAGAATAGAAGTTTTTTTCTTCTTTTTTTTTTCTATGAATAAATGTTTAAAAAAAAAACTTATGTGCACACACATACATACATTTATTTGTTCTCATTTGGACTTTTTTTCTCCCCTGTCTATTCATTCATTCATTCATAAACAAGAAAGAAATTGTCTCTTACCATCGAATAAGCAGCAACGTAGTTCAAACAATGTTGATGACAGAAGAAAAAAAACCGCCTTACACACATACACGCACGGACAGGAAAAAAAAGAAGAAGAAGAAGAATAAGAAAGGGTGATGTGTTAATAATACGTAGAACTTTTTGCTGCCACGGTGTGTTCGTTACAACAAAAGAATGAAGAGAGAAAGAGAGAGAGAGAGAGAGAGAGAGATCGAGAATGAGTAGAGAGCATATGAGAAAAGAAAAAGAAAGCAAGAAAGAGACGCATTACAGAGAGAAGAAAACAAACAGGCAGCATGCCACTATTTGTCAAAGCGCACGTAATAAAAGCGACATACTTGAATATAAAGCAAAAAAAACCTCTTAAGAAACTAACTACGCTATTTTTATATTATAATTTGTCAATAAAATATAGTCTAATTCATATAATTTCTTCTTTTTTAACTATTATAAACAATGATCTATGTTTTTTCTTTCTTTTAAAACCCTTGTATCAATACTCACTATTCATAGTTATTATTATCATCGTCGTGTAATGTTTTTTCTTCGAGAAAACGAAGAAGAAGAAAAGACGGTAACGACTAGGACGACGGGGGCAGAAAAGAAAAGAGACACCTTCTCCGTATGTATTATGCTTCACTGATTTCGAACAAATGACGTAGGCAGGTAGGCATGCTGAAACGCATACTCAATTGATAATGACAAAAAGTTACTGTCATTACTACTGCGCATCATTCTACTTTTTGATAAACATATGTATCGTCAAACAAATTCATATCTAATTGAAAAGATATCGATTGTTTTTTTATTTATGAAGAAAATTCTTGTGTATTTATTGTGAATAGAAAGAGAAAAGAAGAAAATGTAAGACAAATATATTGACTTTCTTTTTTAATAGGACCAATGATGACGACAGCAACCTTGAGGAATAGAGTGAGACCACGCATTTCCACTCTACACACTTGACTCTTCGTTTTTTTTCTCGTGAGAATAGATCGATGCGAACGATAGGTCCTGAACTTATCATCTCTCCTCTCTTTCCTTTTTCTTATCTTTTTTTTTTTTTACTTATATGATTTTTCTGTGACGACAGACAGTTTTCTTTTTTTTTCTTCTTCGTCTAAACACCCACTTGCGCTCTTCCGCCATTACTCTTTTCTTTTTTTTTTTTTATTTCTCACTCATTCTTGTTACTACAGGTTGTGTTTGACGGTATGAACAGCACATTAACAATAACGTAAATTAATGTATAATCTATTTCTATTAATTTCTCATGTGAAATATATTGAGTAAAACCTACTATAAAGATGATTATCACTAATCAAAATTGTTCGTATCAAATAAAACAATACATTTGACAATGAATAATGACATAAGTGTCGTTAAATAATCAGCATTGATATACTCAATAAACGACCTATTCATTTATTAATCAACCGACCATGACACTCCTTTTATTATGAAGTAAATTATATAACAATAAAACGAAAGAAAGAAAAGACATAAATATATATATATATATATATATTCAAATTCTATAATAAAATAACTAAAGAAATTTTTTACTACAATTGATTGTTAATAAACATGACATTACATATAAAACAAATACATATGTCACATTTTCACTAGGGACAATAAATAGTCTTTTAAAGTCAATAAATTGAATAATAAGAAATAAAAACTAGTAGAGATAAGATAATGATATTTTAAAATTAATAGATATATATTAGACAGTCTTTTTTGATTGAATATCATCATTGAAGTTTGTATATATATATATATATATATATATAATTGTTAAATGTATATCTTTATTAATATCGTAAATAGATATTACTTAAATATTTACACTTTAATACAAACTTTTTACTTTTTTAAAATTTCTTCAATCTAAGAATTGAAAGTCTGCATATAGAACGAATGGTATTAAAAAGAACTCTTTTTCATTAATTTTATTTTTTCTATTGGTCTAACGTAGAAGTATTGTAGAGAGCTAATTGATGAAATTTTCTTACAAAATTTTTGTATTTACAATATATTTTTCTAATAAAAGAGAATTTTGAATTGTAAATAGTTCATTCAAAAACTCTATTGATTATAGTTTTGAAAAGAAAAAGATTTAATTTACTTAAGAATAATAAAATATTATCATACGTTAAAGTTCAAAAATAATCATTTGAAGTTAACATCAATTCAATGATTTTTTTTTCTAAGATGGCACAAAAAAAGAATGTTTATATCTTGTGAAATCAATCGAAATTTCATGTTGATTTTTAAGACAGTCAATATAAAACAGATATATCTAAAGTAAAATATTTTTTAAACAAAAAGGTTATAGAAGAAATCTTAAACTATCTTTCAGAAGAAAATTTTCATCGATCTAATGCTTCGATATTGAGATACTTAAGAAACAAAATAAAATGCAAAACTTTTGCTTCTATCAGTTAATTAGTATAGATACGCTTAAAAATAGCAGAAATACTTTTGATAATGACGTCCTTTAAGTTGCATTTTGCCTCCCAGAATCTCGAGAGGGTGTACGTGACTTTTGTGACGTTATCCGTTTTCTTTGAATACAGAGATTCATCCAACAGGAAGTAAAGAATCTCGAAGAAAAAATAACAGTTCTTGATTCAACAAAAATTGCAAGCCTTGAGGCTTGTGAAACCAGCTGTCTCTTACTTGTTTTTGTACTTCTAATGGTGACATTGTCAATTGTGATTGACTTTGTTTTTTGTTTACGTGCATAAATTCAAATCAACTCCAAACATCAACTACAAGAGACTTAAATGAATGATTCGTTCAGGCGAAATAATCTAATATGTATTTATTTGATTTCATGATATGATTTTCTTCAAGATTTCAATCAAAAAAAAATTCAACTTGATACATTGTGGTAGTCTTGACTGATTCGTCGATGTATTCAACTTATATTTCAGGTATCTACTTTATGAAGTTCATTAACGTACCTAAAAACTGAGTATTTTCTAATGAAAGAGAAGCCTTAACGATGAATATTGCATAACTTCAAACGTCAAGTCATGCACTTGTATTTTGATTTTAGTTAATATAAAAAAGGTTTCATTATATTTATAAAGATGTCTCTTCTGTCAAAACGTTTTTCTTACCGTTTTTTTTTGTTGAATCAATCTTAACCATTTGTAATGTTAAAACAAGATTCCATCAGTTTATTAAATTTTTATATATTTTATTAAAAAAAATCTAATCGTTGATATTTTTTTTTTCATACAAAACTTCAAATTTTCTTTTAGTCTGAACAAAAGATTGAATATATTATTGGTTTAAAAAAATCAATCAATAGAATTGAAAAATGTACATTAGAGACATCTATAGAAGAACAAAACTTAAATATTATTTTTTTTAGAAATTCTTTTTTAATTTAAAAGATTTAATAATGAATTAATAGATTATGAATTTTAAATTTGTTACACGTTAAAATATTCATTGGTTAATGTTCTATTATGAAGATGTTTTACTGTCAGCAGTCGTACGACATTGAAAAAAAACAATCTTCAACTTATTTTTTGAGCGCCGAATAATATATGAATATATTTATTTATTTTCCATGTAGACAAATGATATAATTAGTAATTTTAATAATATTAAAACAAAAAAATATATATCTATATATCGATCTGGTATGTATATCAGAAGAATTCCTAGTTGCATCATATATTTATTGTTATTGATTTTTAGACTGTGCTACTGTGCATGGTTCTCTGTCAATAGAGTAAGTAATAAAGAAATGTATTCTCGTATATTATTAAGTTCAAAATAAAATCTTCTATATAATTTCGATAGGATGATGATTTTTTTCTTCTATAACAAAAAACTCGAAGTTGTTGAGCAATTTATAGAGTTAATCATATGCATACAATACTTTTTTTCGATCATATATAATAGTTATTCTGTAGAATATTTTAGAAAATTTATAACTTTTGGTATAGTTTAATATGTATGTATAAAAATCAAGTGTCTTACATAATGTCTTCGAATAATTTATTGAGATTAAGAAATGAGTATATCTCTTGTGTGGTAATTTATGAAAAAGAAAACTTAATGTATTGAACTTTTCAAATATTTATATTTTCCATTGAAACATAGACAATTACATATTGAAATCTTTTCTTATATATAGATCTTATTTGATAGCTTTTCTAACTTTTTTGGAAAAGAAAATTAATCAAATAGTATCTATCTGGATCAATCAACAACTGTTAGGTTTTTTCTATAGTGTTTCTGTTATCTTCAAACGGAGAAAATTAGAATATCGACATGTAAACTCGTTAGATCTATAACTGTCTTTTAGTAAAGATAAAACGTATTATATGTTATCAATAGATAAATCTGATCCTGCAAAAGTAAAAATTGATCTCGGTAGACCAACAAACAAAAACAAGGAGGTAAAGATTATTAAACGTTGCTGAAGATGTAAGAAATCGTTTGGCTCATTTGTTAATAGAAAATTTTGATTAATTATTGCTCGAGATACTGATGAAATCAGTCTTCTAAACGAAAACGAGTGTCCGAAAATCGTTTTGGATTAGAGGAGGAAGATGTTAAACAAAAAATAATAGAACACTGGCACTTCACTAGAGAAAAAGAAAAATTTTTTAAGATTAGGGGTGGGTTCGCCTCCATTCAGGTCTGATATTCTTGAAGTGAAAGAACTATGACATATATAAAAAATTGATCAGTTTATTCTTTTTTGTTAAGCATTTTTAAATGTATGTTCGTCAATTGATAGTGACAGCACTTCACGAGTTGTCGCTTCGAGCATTACGTCAGTCTCAATCGACTATAATGAAATGATTTTTCAACCATAAAACTATTGCTTGATGTGTCTACAAAAATAAAATCAATAAGATTTTTATAAAAAATGTTATCTTACATCTATCTGATGTACAATTTTCTGTAAAAATACATAGTATACTTCGCTAATAAGAGAAAACCTCTCTCGAAGTATCAAATCGTTTTTTCGACTGAGACAATATTTGTTGGATGAGTAGTAGAAAAATTTAGAATGATTAAGTTTTTCGAACTTTTGTTCTCGAGATACAGAAATTTTACTGAGTTAGTTATGGTTCAAATTTCGATTTCAAACATTCCATGAACAAAGTTCTTAATGAAATTAGTTGATTGTGTAAGTTTTAACTTTTCTAATATCTTCTATTCTGAGATAATCAATATTCGAAATTTTCTCATCTGTAAAAGTAAATTTCATTTACATCTTCAGAAAGGAAATACTTAGGTTGTACAATTAACTAATCTCATTAAAAATTTTATTCGTACAAAATTTGAAGTCGAAATTCGAACTATGGCTAATCCAGTAAAATTTCGATATCTCAAGAACGAACGTCAAAAAAAAAAACACCAAACCATTCTAGTGCTTATAAAAGGAACATCGTCTCGATCGAAAAACAATTTGATACCTGGAGAGATTTTCTTGTGAAATTCAATTATGAAATAACTCATGCATTAATTGTATCTGTTAGATCTGATCCTATATAATTTTGGTAAACACTTACAGTAAAATGTCTCTAATATAAGCATCACTGAAATCGACACAAAGTGTGTACTTTATGGAGTTGTCTATTATTAGAAGGTTTTCAGTTTTTTTTATATAATTTATAAATATTCACTTGCAATCGTTTGTCGACTACAGATGGTAATCTTTTTCTTCTTTTCAACAATTAACTAATTGAACTTTTTTAATCAGAAGTAAATCAACTTGTGTTAATACAAAAAGAAAACGACGAGATATTACATCAAGCATTATTGTTGTTGTTGTATAATATTGTTTTTTTTTCTCTTTTAAATATCTACGATTAGTCTATCTATCTTTCCTCTGTGTTCCATGGCTGTTTATCATGATAGAATACACATAATGTTATTTTTTTTCTCGCCTTACACGTAAGTGATAGAACATATGTTGCTCATATAACAAAGGTTCTAATTGCTTATGAGATCAAAGATAAGCGTCTACTACTCCGAATAACGAGGTATGCTCATATTTAAGAGGTTCATTATGGAGAAGTTTTACTGTATGAGTTTATGTCTATATATGAAATAATTTGATAGTGAAAGTATTGATAATATTAGTGAGTGCTCATTATGAAAGGTTTATATCGGAATGTCACGAAGAGAAAAAAACAGTGGGGGGTACTGAACGTCCTTTTGTTTTTTCTTTACGATCTTTGTTTTTAATAAAAAATAAGATTTTGTCTGAAAAAAAAAAAAAACTCAAGTGGGAGGTGTGCACACTTTGAATGACGTATCTCTGCTTTTTTACTATATAATTATTATAATAGATTCCTTATAAAAAAAAAAAAAACGTTCCTTCGGATTAAAACTTTGGTTTATATTCTGAGTGATAATAAATAAAAAATCTTCATTCTATCGATTAAAACAATTAAGTATTATCAAAAGATTTCGATTTCAAAAATTTATTTGGAATTTTTTTATTTCTTTATTTTCTAGCAATCACATAGACTATGAGTAAAACATCAATTAAAGTGGAAGAACAAAATAAAAGAATGCGTATTCGTCAATTTTTTGTATGTTAATATTTATTAAAAAATTCATAATTTTGTTTTAATCTTTATTTTTCTTCTTTTAGTCGCCAGTAGACGATCGCTATGTTAATGGTATATGGAATACGTCATTAAAAACAGCTATTCAAGAAATTCAAAAAAAGAATAATAGTGGTTTAAGTTTTGAAGAACTTTATCGTAATGCATATACTATGGTGCTGCATAAACATGGAGAAAAACTTTATACGGGTACACGTACTGTTGTTATTGATCATCTTGTGCAAAAAGTAAAACACAAAGAAAAAAAAATTGTTTTTTTTTTTTTTATATAATATTTGTTTTGTTTTTTCTTTTTTTTTTTGTAAAAACTTTAAAGGTTAGACAAGATGTTGTTGATTCATTAAATAATAATTTTTTAGCAACACTTAATGCAGCTTGGAATGATCATCGAACAGCTATGGTTATGATACGTGATATACTTATGTATATGGATAGAGTTTATGTTAGTGGACAAAAACTTGAACCTGTTTATAATTTGGGTTTAATTTTATTTCGTGATAATGTTGTTCGATATACACCTATAAGAGATTATTTAAGGCAAACATTACTTGATATGGTAGCAAAAGAAAGACGTGGAGAAGTTGTTGAAAAGTAAGTTTAATTTCATTTCAGTGTCTTTTTTGTTTTTTTTACTTCGTCTGCTATCATATGAGAATGTTATGTGATTTATAGTTGTTTTGATTATTGATAACCTTACTCTTTTTTTGCTTTTCACATAATTCTTCAATTAACATATCGGAAATTAATTATTTATTAAAAAAAAGAAAAGTCTAATCTATAAAATACAATAACATAAAAAACTAAAACTAATGATAATTGTCGTTTATTTATTCCATTATATTTACATTCAATTTTAACATCTTGTAATGCTGGACATTTTTTTTCATCATATAAACTACTCATTTTTTCAATTTTATGTGCACATGTACCATTTATAATACGAAATGCTCCAGCATCAACTATACTTCGTTGTATTTTACAATTAAAATTATAAAATAATTTTGATCGTTCAGCATAATAATTTTCAATAACAACAAGTATTAAATTTGTTTTAACTAATGGTGTTACATAATATTGTCCACTCATACATGGACCATTAACTTCTCCAATAATTAAATTTGACCATTTTAATTTTGATGCTTGAATTTTATAACGTACTTGATCTTGTATACAACCATATTCATTCATAAATTGTGGTATAGGTCCTTTATTTTTATATTTATTATCTAATTCTTCTGGATTTGCTGGTATACCTTTTAATGTAACTTTAGCTGATGGTTTACTAACATGACATGTACCTTGAAATGTAATTGTTTCAGCTCGATCAAATAAACTATGTTTATATATAAGATCAGCCATAACTTCTCCTTCTTTATGACCAAGTGGTACTTGATTATAAAGATTTTCATGAAATGATGATACATTAACAAAATCAGGATCAACAATTAAATAACCTGAATGATCAACAAGATAACAACGTGTTGAACATTCTTTTAAAGGATTTGATGGACATGGATATATAGAATCACATGAACGACGACCATCCGATGCTACCATACGTTTCATGATTTCTGAATGAAAAGAATTATATCTTATATCTGTACCTGTAACACCAATAATACGTTCTGTTGCACAACGTAATTGTTTTTGATCAGGTCCAGGTGCAACACTTTGATAACAATAACCAGATAAACAATCTGAACCAATTGAACATGGACAACCACCAGGAAATTTTGTTGTAGTTGTTGTTGATGAACTTTGTTGAGTTTTTTGTTGACATGTTTTATTCGATATTGATGGCATACCTTAAAAACAAATAAATAACAAACAAATATTTTTTTAAAAGAAATTTTTGATAAAATTGTTTTTTTTTGTTTTTGTTTTGTCATATTTTTCTTACCTTCAAATAATGCTTGAGCTATTGTAATAACTTTTCCACCACCACTTAAATCTAAATAAGGCATTGATGCTGTTGTAAGATCTTGAAATGCAACAGCTCGTTTATACCAAGCACGTGTTGTATGATCATAATCTCGTACAGATCTATGAGCAGGATATGTACGAAAAACTCCTGTTCTCATACCAACATATGTCCATATAAGATCTTTTGTTAATTCTGGTGGTCGACGACGCCAAACTCTTTCAATTGGTTGTGATATAAGTACATAAGCACGTGTATTTTCATGAAACATTGCATTTTTTTGACTACAACCTTTATCATCATCACTATTATTATTATTACGTTGATTTATATAAATATGTGCATTAATAGTTTTTTGTGCTAAATCATCATTATAAAAATATTCACTTGGATCACAATAAACACGTGGTGCAAGCATAATTGATGAATATAAATAACTAACACGTACATCATTATATTTTGGATCATTGATTTTAACCTTCGAAGAAAATAATTTTTACTTCGGTTTTTTTCGGGAGAGGGGGAGGAGGAGAGGCATCGATGTGCCAATTTTTTTGCATGGCAGACAGACATGTGACATTCTTGCTTAGAGATGATTGGATATGTAACAGAAAAGCATTTTTTTCGAGAAAAATTGTTTTTTTTTTGTTATATGTCATTCGATGCAGTTTAATGCGCTGATTTCGAATATACTATTTCTCGAAAGGATGAAAAACTTAGGTTGTTTGCAAATTCATCATGTAGTTCAAGAATGTTGGCGTCAACAGAGATTACAGAGAAAGTAAATTTGGAAAAGTTTAGTTGGTTGGATTGTTCATTTTATGTGACTATCTAGCAAGAGTATATTTTCCTATATTTTAATTTTGAAAAAAACATAGTTTTCATTTTTAATCAAATGTTCGTCTAGATACACACCGTGGAAGAGAAATATTTTACCTGCATATGTTCAAATTTTCCTGGTAAAGCTTTTCGAGCTTTTGTACTATTATATTCAATAAGTAAATTAAAAAAACTTTCATCATACATTGATAAATTTTTTGGTTGTCGAACTTCACGAAATTTTTCATCAGATTCACCTAAACTAAATGCAAATATATAATCTGTATTTTCAATTGGAGACCAATAATAAGTTCCATTACCTAAAATAAATAAGGGTGTAAATATAAAAAAATATTTATTTTATTAATTTATACCAAAATCTCGTCGAATTGTTGCTCGATATGCATTTGATAATTGTTTTGAACCTCGTTGTCCTCTAAGCATCGCTGGTAAAATAATTGTTTGAAATTCTTTTGGTTCATTATTTCTCATTTCTAATTGTGTTATATGTGTAGATATAGGATCTTCAATAGGTATTGTTGTTGATTTAAGACCAGGATGTATTATTGCATCACCATCATGACGATTTATTAAAAAACCATAAACACCACCCCATGTTTTACTTGAAAGAACATGTTCAATATCATCTAATGTTATATCAACACCAGCTACACCTAATAGACGACCATCAATATTTGATGTAACTGGTATAGCATAAGTTAACATAACACCTAAACCCCATTGATCAATATATTGAGATGTCCAACTACCATTAATACTTAATGAAGCTTTAGAAAGATAATCAAAATAATTAAACATTTTATTTATTAAATTTTCACCATCATTTAATATAGCAAAATGACCATCATTGTCACATGCTATTGCAAAAAACAAAATATGAATAGGACAAAAAAAAAAGAAAAGAAAATAAATGATGAAGTTTTTCAATATATTACCTAATTTTCCTGGAAATATTTGTCCATTATCTTTAACAAGATAACTAAATATTCTAGCTCGTGGATGAAATTGTCGTTGTTTAACCGTTGTCCAATATCGAGTCCAATTATATTTACATATTGGTCCTGGTACATAACCACTACGTGTATATTGTCCAGCACCACATCGTACTGTTTCTCCATCTGTATCTTGACCATCTGTAATAAATATTAATATTGATTGACAACCTGTTTTAGGTTTTTGTTGAAATAAATCAAATGCTGTATCAAATGCAGTTTCAAATTCAGATGTACCACCAGGTTTTAATGTTGCTAATTTTTCTTTTAAATCACGTTTAAATGCTAATGTTGCTTTAACCATTGTATCTTGTTGACAACTTAAGACTTCTGTTTTATAAACATGCCATTTACCAATTTCATCCCAATGAGATTCATGTGCACATATTACATTAACATAATCTTGTCGTGTTAATGTATTAATAATAACTGTTGCAATCGATGTACCTATGGCAAATTTTCCATCAGAGTCCATTGATTCACTACAATCAAGAATAATAATAACATCTTTAGGTCCACTTGTTGTCGCTATATACCATGGACGTACACGTGGATCATAATCATTATAAAATCCAGCAAAATTTTGATCCCATTCACGACCTGGATATAAACGTATAAGACCTACATGTGAACCAAAATATTGCCAACGTATATCCGGATCTAATTCTCTATTTCGTAAGAAAATAGGTTCAAGTTTATGCGTCCATTCAACAGTCCATATTGATTCAACATTATTTCGTGGAATTTCATCACTAATTTTTACAACACTATGTTGAAGACTAACATTACGTTTAAAATGTGGATGAAATGTCATATTTTGTGGTAAACGTAATGGTATATCAGCATCTTTATATGTATCATTATCTAAATGAAGTAATTGTTTATGTTGTGTTAAACCAAGTGAACCATTTAATTTACGCCATAATAAATGACTACTTGAATTTATTTTTAATTGTGTTGAATAATCATGTTCACGTGTAAGATATAATCTATCATGTAAATCACGTGCACTTTCAGCAATACGATGTGCAGCACGTTGTTTTTTTTCAAAAAATCCATCAAGTATTATTTTCATTTCATCAAGTAATTGTTCACCAGATTTCGTTTCTTCCTTATATTCAGCTAAATCAAAAAACGATTGAGTTTTTTCTCGATGCATACTATCTGATGCTAATTTAAGAATATAATTTTGAATTAATAAAGCCCAATTTTGTACATCACCAGTTAATGTTGGACGTACAGAACATTCATTAGCATAACAATATTGTCCATTAATAAACTTTGAAGATATAATAATAATCATAAGAAAAAGATGAAGTAATAGGAACATTTTCTTTTTTTTTTTATTATGTGTTTGTTTTCTATAGAAATAGGATTTATATGTTGTCCGACTGGCGTTGTTAACAAGCTTATGCTTTTTCCGATCGTTTGTTGGAAAAGAGGGAACGAAGGAAAAAAAAAGAGGAAAAGACAAACGGAGAAATAGAAACGTCGTTTTCTTGCTTTCTTCTTTTTCCTTTCTTTTTTTTCAATCGAAGTTGTCTCTTAGCGGAATGATAGCTAATAGAACGAGACAACAAAAGAAAGTTAACAAGTGAACAGTATGAGATGATGAGCAATGTTGATTACAAGAAGAAATGTTCATCAGACAGAAAGAAAAAAAAAAAGACTATTCGATTTTGTATATTAAAAACAGAAATTAGAATTATTATTAAAATATTAATACTAAAATCAATAACATCGTCTTTTGCCGATAGAATAAAATTAAAAAATATTCTTTCTTTTTTCTTTTCTATTTTCAGGAGTGCTGTGAAAAATGCTTGTCAGATGTTGATGAGTTTAGGTATTGATAATCGTTCTGTTTATGCGGAAGATTTTGAAATACCATTTTTACAACAATCAGCTGAATTTTATCGCGTATGATAAATTTATATTTATATTAAATTATTGTCAAAAATAACAAAATATATCTTATAATTTTTATTTAGCTTGAAAGTCAAAAATTATTAGCTGAAAATAGTGCATCTGTATATATACGAAAAGTAGCTGCACGTATAAGTGAAGAAGCTGAACGAGCTGTTCATTATCTTGATAAATCAACTGAAGAACGAATTGTTCGAGTATTAGAAGGTTTGAAAAGAAAAGAACAAATAAGAATGTATTTCTTTATTTATTTAATTTAGATGAATTAATTACCAAACATATAAAAACAATAGTTGAAATGGAAAATTCAGGTGTTTATCATATGCTCAAATTTAATAAATGTGATGATATTGCCACTATGTATAAATTATTTGAACGTGTACCTAATGGTCATTTAACAATAGCTGATTGTATGAGTAGTTATCTACGTGAACAAGGACGTGCACTTGTTACTGAAAATACAGATGAAGGAAAAAATGCAATCACTTATGTTCAAGTAATAAGAGATTTTATGATTTTATTTAAACTAGGAAAAAAAAAATCGTATATGTAGTTTTGGAAAATTAAATAAAAAGTATCGAATGATATGTAGGAACGAATATTGAGGTTTTCCTCTCAAATTTTATATTCTTCAGTATTGTACAGTTAAGAATAAGAACTGAGCATAACACCTATTCTTACGATTTTATTTGCTTTATGATAAGCCAAATGTATCGACTCAATAGAAAAGAAATAAACTATTCAATTTGATCTATTTAGTTGAATCAAAACAGACATTTTGAACATTAAAAATTAAAGCCAATAGACGAAAAGATGACCGATAATTTACGGGCATAGAAAAAATTCGCTCCTGTTTACATCTGCTAGACAATTCTCAACATTTCTGCTTCAAAAGATAAACACTTTCATGTCTCTTCATCTTGCCGAACGCTTTTCTCAAAAACTACCGATATCATGCGTCTGCTTGCATTATCACCGGTATATTGGTCGGTCTGACATTCATACCAATGCTGAACTAACGAGTTGTTGTTAAGATATCGAGGTTTTAGTGAAGTTTCTCTGTAGGGCCCTAATTTTCAAGCTAAGTTATATTTTCGAATTTTGATTTGAAACTTTGCTCACATAGAAGGCATCAATTAGACTAAGTTGTAGAAAAAATTTCAGAATTTTTTCATTAAATCTTTCAAAGATATAAATTTTTAAAATATAGACGTTTTGACATGATTATTATAAAAAACATGAATATTTTGAAAAATTTATATCTTGAAGATGGTTGATTAAGTTAGGTCAAAATTCAAAAGTATGATTTCGCTTGAATGCTGTGTCCCTACAGAAAAAAATCTAGTAAACATTCGAAATGTCAGCAACAACTGTCCAGCAGCTCGAAAGCAATTTATCACTTAGGGATCTTTCCTCGTAAGAGCAAAAGAATTAATAAGATACATCGATACCGGACCGGACTCACTGATAATCGGTACCAGAAGATAATCAATTGTGTAAGTATCAAACTACCGCCAATTGATTGCCCCGTATAGGACACGTTATACCGAACGGCTTGAATCATATGGACGCACACTGTTTCTTACAGACTTAATTTCTTTAGAAAATGTTCAAGATTAACTTTGAAAAAAAAATAATCGAAGGATTTATTCGGGAAAAAACATACGGTTCGAGAAAGACCTAAAGTGACAATTTTTTTTTTGTCTGTAATGAAGAAAACAATAATTAGAATTATTAAATATATGTAATTGAAGCGAACTCTATCAAACATAATAAAACTATCTAACGTAATCGATGATCTATAGAGAATGTATACACTTGACTACATATCATTTGATACATGACGATATATTTAAGAAAAATTTCCTATTAAATTAAAAGTTACGATATAATTTTAAAAAATAAAAATTTCTTTTAGAACTTACTTGATTTAAAAGATACATTTGATCATTTTCTCAAAAATGCATTCAACGAAGATAAGGTTTGAATTTTATTTAATTTTCTTCAAAAAATATATATCATTTCAATTTAGATATTTAAAAAACGAATTAATTCTGATTTTGAACATTTTATTAATTTAAATCAACGTAGTCCAGAATATTTATCTTTATTTATTGATGAGAAATTAAAAAAAGGTGCAAAAGATGTAAGTAAAATTAATTATAATGATAAAAACAAAGTGACAAAATCTTTTATTTCTTCAAAATTTCTCTATTTAGCTTGGTGATCAAGAAGTTGAAATTGTACTTGATAAAGCCATGATGTTATTTCGATATTTAGAAGAAAAAGATGTCTTTGAACGTTATTATAAACAACATTTAGCTAAACGTTTATTATTAAATAAATCAGCATCAGATGATGCTGAAAAAAATATGATATCAAGATTAAAAACAGAATGTGGTTGTCAATTTACATGTAAATTAGAAGGTATGTTTAAAGATATATCTGTATCAAATACAACAGCTGAAGATTTTCGTTTATATGTTTCACAAAAACGAGTAATACTTATTTTTATTTTTTTTTTGTAATTATTTAATATTTAATTTTTTTTTTTTTTGATAGATTAATTTGAATGGTATTGATTTAACTGTACGAGTATTAACAACAGGTTTTTGGCCAACACAAACAACTAATAATCAATGTAATTTACCAGGAACCGTTCGTGAAGCTTATCAATGTTTTCATCGGTTTTATTTAAATAAACATAGTGGAAGACAATTAACATTACAACCAAGTTTAGGTTCAGCTGATTTAACAGCAATTTTCTATGGAAAACCAAAAGAAGATGATGGTGATAGTGAATCACGACCAACAACAACAATGATTAAAGAACGTAAACATACTTTACAAGTATCAACTTATCAAATGGTTATATTAATGTTATTTAATACAAAAGAATCTTGGTCATTTGAGGTAGGATATGAATTTATTTGAAGAAATTTTGTATGTAAACAATAAATACTAAATTAATTTCATAAGAAAAAATTTCATTGAACTGAAAAGATTTGAGTCTTTATCGTATGAATGATTGTTAAAGAACTAAAATAGATCATGCGTCTTGAAGGCTTTTAATTAAATCATAGTTACAAGCTATCAGAGATTCTCTATTAAATATTTCATAGTTAATTAATCTTATTCACAGATTGTTATACTCAAGTATAATGTCTAAGAATATATCTCATCCCTTGGAAATTGAACGATCTATCATGATAATGAGAGAGCATACTTATTTTAAGCTTTAAACAGGGACTTGAAGTCTGCGTCTCTTTTGACAACTGTTCGTGTAAAAATATCAAAATATATTTTTTCGTTCGATATCCTTCATTGGATAACAGTAACATACTTATGTCATTCGAACAGACAAAAGTTACTGATAGACCATTTGATATAAAGTACACTATACCGGCAATCAACCAGCAGTAATTTGATACTTAAACTGTTGGTTATCCTCCTCTAACTGCGACATACTAATAGTTGTTCTTTGAGCGGCAATCTACTGCTCGTATATCAAAGGTAGTACGAACAAACGTGCGACATGCATCAAAACAAATAGCAATTTTGTGTTATGAATTATTATGACAGAGCGATTTTAAATGTATAGAATATTACATTAAATAAACTGTTTTAATCATGTCCTTTTCATCAAGAGCAGACACAAATACACACCAAATCTAAGCTACGATCGAATTTAATACATGTGCAATGAAAAGACATTATAACTAAGTTGTATCTTTGAATGTATCAAAGACTTACAATTAACTGTTCATCTTCTAATAACAAAGCTGTTCACACAATCCTTGTAGGATTAAAACTGGAAACACTATATACCTGCTCTTGCTGATCACAGGGAGATTGTTTTATTCTATCTATTCTGGGACACAATTCTTCAATATTCTTTTACTTCATACTCCAGAAATGTGATAAAGAAGTAGTTTATTATTTATAACAAAACGTTATTGATATATGGTTTGTCATGGGTCATGAGAGTGTTTGTGATAGGTTGCCTTTCGTCTGTCACGGTCTACGGAGAGAGTGTATCCAAATCTCTACCTCTATACTTCAACACTCCTGTTAGGCTTTTCGTTATAAGCTTTTTGTTTATTGCTAATAATAAATATTTTCAGGAAATTCATCAAGAAACTGATATAATTGAAAAAGATTTACAACGTGCATTATTACCATTATCATTAGGTAAAAGTAATCAACGTATATTTCTTAAAGAACCTAAAACAAAAGAAATTCAATCAAATGATAAATTTTCAATAAATGACTCTTTTACATCAAAATTATTTCGTGTTAAAATTAATCCAATAACAGCAAAAGTTGAAAGTGATCCTGAACGACAAGAAACACGAAATAAAGTTGATGATGATAGAAAACATGTTATTGATGCAGCTATTGTACGTATTATGAAAACAAGAAAAGCAATGACACATACACAATTAATTGCTGAAGTATAAAAATTTTAATCATGAGATATTTTTGTTTCTCTCTTTACTTTCGAAATTTATTTAATTTAGGTTACTCATCAACTGAAAGCAAGATTTATGCCTAGTCCTGTTTTTATTAAAAAACGAATTGAAAGTTTAATTGAACGAGATTATTTATCACGGTCAACGGATGATAGGTAATTCAAAATATTTATTTTATTTATTTTATTTTTTATTTTTATTATTTTCTATTAATAGGAAAATGTATAGCTATGTGGCTTGAACAAATCCATATGCATTTTCTTTTGATATTTTTGTTTTCTGTAATAAAATGAATCCACTAATATGAATATTGGTTGAATTACCTATATATATATATATATATATCTATGTTTACTCTTCTTCGTCTTCTATTTGTTATTGTCCACGGAATTTAATATTTTGTCTTTTTTGTTTTCATTTGTTCATTGTCTATTTTCTTTGTCTTTGTTTATGGCTAAAATTAATCTGCTCCTTTCTGAAATATATATATATATATATAAGATTCAGATTTATGTGCGTGTTTATTTGTTTATGTGTATGTGTGGATTGACATTCTTTAATTAATCAGTTTTTGAATGAGTACAAAACTTTACAAAAGATCAAAAAAATTCTTAATGAATATCTATTGAAATTTATTTATTCCAATATGTAAGACAAACATAATTTAAATCAATATTTTATACAAAATATTTTTGATAATGAAGAATATACTTCGAAAAATTATCAGTACATTTTCTGTCAGATTTAACAGCATGTTTCGATGTTTGTATAGAGTGTTAATGTATGTTCACGTTGAAAGAAGATTTTCTTTGTGATATATTACAATAGATATAGAAAATCAAGGGAGAAAAAGCAGATTTCCAAAGATTTTAGGTGTCAAAATCTGCTTTTTGTTTCCTTGTAAAATATTGATTTCTTCAAGAGTTATCTTTATATCAAGGATAAAACAGTAGATCTTCGTGGGTCCCAGATTTCTTCCCTCAAACTTAATGATACAGATTTTGGATTGACGTCAAAATGTATCGAACACTTGCCGCTACAACTTAATAGGAACCGATTTTTTAAATTCTTCTGTGGTAATTTTTCGTGTTAGTTTTTCTCGAAAGGTTCGAAAAACTAGGGATATGCCTATGAAAAAAGATTCATTTTTCTTAAAAACGAAAATTTCAGCTCTGTTAAGTTGTTGAGCACAATTTTCTCTTCAATTTAAAATTTTCTCGAGCTTTCTAGCACGTGAAATGGCTAAGAAATCCGAGACGCACGAACAAAAAAAAACTCATTTTGAGAAAAGCGCCACAGAATGTTGAACTTTGGAAATCCAGGTTTTTTTCTACATAGAGCAGTTCACGAGAGGCTCCAAGGATGAGATGCATGAAGTGTACTAGCTAAAACATGCAGCATATATTTTCCAAGTTAGAAGTCTACAAGCAAAGCTACAGGGCTTCAAAAATTAAAATTTACCAAATATTTTCCTGCGTGCGTATTTTTCACAAAATCTCTTGAAAATTGTGAAAAAACTCATTAGAGAAAATCTCTCATAACCATCGTAAGAACTAAGAATAATAGTGATTCCGAAAGTAGAAATTGTGGACTATTCGACCATGTAGAAAGCTCAAAAAATCGATATTTTTGACAGAAGGAGACCTTAAGAGCTATTTCCTAATGCTAGGAATACCTTTAGCAAAGTGAGGGTGACCATCTCCCAATTTTGAAAAACTTTCATTTTACTTCAGCGAAGTTCCAACATTTTATTCTGCTTTTTGCTCGCTAGCTCTTCAAAAAAAGTTCAATCTCTCCTCACGATATCCGTTCAGCGTTTGTAAAAATCTTCTAATCGGCCTCCTAAGTCATCGCGACTCCCTCCGTCGCAATCCTGACGACCTCGAAATCCACTTGCCTAATACAATGAATACTTTTCATGCTAGTAATATTTTCATGATGAACTACATATCGAAACAAGACACACGGACAAAATGTAAGGTTAAATGTTAACCTTGCTAATAAACCAAGCGTGATTGCTTTATTTATTTGAATATAAATATAAAATCATTCGTATGAAAACTTTTCCTTGATTTCAAATGGCTTCATCCTTACATATTCCTATTAAATTATCATTAGATGATAAAGAAAAACTTACAAATTTAATAAAAGACTTAAATAAAATTAATTGGGAAACAAGTGAATATCATTTTCATAATTTTATTGATTATTATCAATTACCACAAATAATTCGTATTGAACAAACATGGAATACAGGATTTATTAAAAATCAATGGATGTATTTACAAACATTATTTGATCGTTATTTAATAATTGTTTCATTACTAATAAAAAAATCTAAATTATCAATAGGAAAATATCTTATTCCTGATTGGTTTCAAGGTGAATGTCGTATATTATCAAAAAATCCTATATTAAAAAAACGTTGGTGGGTATTTCAAGGTGCTTTTGAATTATATCGTTTTAATTTACCACGTACAATTAAAATTCTTTCTCCTACACCAGCACATATTAAAACAATAAATAATGAATGGGAAAAAATTGTTCTATGTAAAAATGTTTATTTAAATGTTATACGTCGAGAAAAATATCAATCACGTATTAAAAATAATAAAGATAATGTATTTATTAGTGAACCAAAAGAAGCATTTATACTTCAAGATCCAGATAATAATGATGAATTTATAGTACCACCTGGTGTACCACTTCGTTTTGCAACATTAATTCAAGATCATGAATTACATGTTGAATATCAAAATCATCATGGAACATTTACATTTCCAGAAATAATAATGCGTTATGAATTTCCAATTGATATTGAAATTCTTACACATTTACCTATTGATTTACCAGATTTTAAACCACAAATTAGATTAGAAAAATTTTGTGTTGCAAAATCTATTTTAGCTTATACAATTGAAAATGAACAAATAAAAATTGTTGAACTTTCACCATTAACACAATTTACTATTCGTTGTGCTAAGTATATAAAGAAAACAAAAAAATATATTTTTGTTTGGAAAATAATTGTTTGTTTGTTTTTTTTCTTGATTGATAATTTATAGATGTTTAACATATGGTTTATCACAAGAAGAAAATTTCAAAGAAGAAAAATTTGATGAAAATGAATATCAACGTTATGAAAATATTCGAAGTAAAATGAATATTATTTTTGATAATATAACTGAAATTTATAGAGGTAAAATTCAATTAGGTTCAATGGAAGAGGTTTGTTTAATTTATTAAATATGAAATATTTAATTTTGTTAATAAAATTATTAGATTGAATGTATTGAAAAAGCTTATGAAAGAAGTATGAAAATGAAAAACGACGATGAAAAACCAGTAGATAAAACTTATTTTACAGTGGATGAAGCATTAAAAGTTATGAAAGAAAAAATTAATAGTGAAATTCCTTTACCAAAAATACAACCAAAACGATTTACTGTTCATGCTAGTGCTGATCCAAGTAAATCAATTAAATATAATTCTCAATAATTCCATTTTTATATCATTTATTAATATATCTAAGGTAATCCATATAATGAAATAATCGATTATGAAAATATGGATGCTTTAAATAAAACCAATGATGAATCAATAAATCAATTACATAAAGGTCCAGCTCTCGTTGTTCAACAATTACCACCACCTATGTTATTACCACCGTAAATTTTCTATGATTTATATTTCAATTAAGTAATTATTTTTTTTTTTTGTTTTGTTTTCTCCAGTGAAACATTTGAAAAAGCAATAAAAGTTGTTCCTGATAAATTGTATACTGAACTTCTTCCTAGTAGAAAACTAAAGTAAGATTATTTATTTAAATTCTCAATATATTAATCATGTTTTCATTCTTTTTTTGTTTGTTTCTATAATTAGAAAATCACGTAAAAGAACAACAACAACTGAGCAACCATTTGAATAACTTAAAATTTTATCTTAATTTTAACCAATCAATTGCAAGAACTTTTCAAATATTGTCTGTACTTTTTCGTGTATTTCAAAAGAAAAAAATATATTAAAAAAAATATTCACAATGTTTCTGTTAGGACAAACAAAAAAAAATGTGAAACTATACATAATGTTAAAGATAGAATGATAAAATATTGTTTTTTTTCTTGGTTCTATTTACATAAAATCTATAAAGTCAAAAATGTCTATTACACAAATAGAAAAAAAAACCAAAAATTGTCATTTATTAACACTTTGTTTCATCATCTTGATCTTCATTGATATGTTCTAATTCTTCATATTCACCATGTTTATATTTATGTCGTAACTAAATGAAACACAAAACAAATATTTTGAAATCATCAAAAATAAAATATTTACTTCATGCATAAATAAACAAGATACATTCATATCTAATTGAGCAGCACCTGGTAAACCTTGTAATGGAGCAGATAAATAATTTGAATCTGATAAACCAAACATTTGCGTATGAATTCTAGAGATAAATAAAAAATAGTGCAATGAAAATAAAAGAAAAATAAATGAATTTTATTACTTTGAAAGAACACCAAATGGTGCTAAGTTTTTATAAGGTAAATCAGCTTTGGATGCACCACTTTGTATTATTGAAGGAGATTGTTGTTGCATTGAAAGGCTAGTTGTTGTATGTGTTAATGGAGCAAAATGAGTATATGTATTTGAATTGCTTAATGGTTTTGGTATTACTGAACGATTAGATATGGATGATGCAGCTAAAAATATAAATTGAAAATTGAATTTTACGGTTATTTCATGTGTTTCATTCTCATTTTTCTATGCCCTTCTAGTTAAACATTAGAATATATTTGGAATAATTAAAACACTCTTTAACCTTTATATGACCATCTGGAGTTCGTCCGGACTCCAGAGTGAGATTCATCGTTATATGATGCATTCATAAAATTTAATCGAACAATATCATTTTAGGTATGAGTTAGAAACACTTAGTACAGTACATTGATAACATCAGTTAGTCATACACAATTGTTCTTGTTATATAGAACAGTACAAAGTATATGTAAATACTGAATACTGATGCATAATTTTAAGCGTCTCGAAAATAGACAATGCAAAAGATTAAATAAATATAGTTCAAACTAATTGCTTTCCTCTTTTTTTTATTCTTCTTGTAATTAAGTCTTCTTTAGAGCCTTCACATATCCATAATAAACTAGTAATAATTTCGTGTGTTATGTTTATTTTATCAATTGGAGTCTACACGGCTCTCACGTGGACAACAAATGGTAGTTCTAAAGATTGTTGTGTTAACGTTAATTTATCATCTGGTTAAAGCAAAAATATTTATTGCAGTTTGAGAAATGTCTCTGAGAAAATTAACACAAAAAAAATCAAAGGTAAAAGATTAAGATTTAATATAATCGATGGACCAGATGTCCTGTCTTACTTTGTATAATAAATATATTTATAGTATTCTCTTTTTAGAGAAAATGTATAATTAAGCATGTTTGACATGTTAACTAAGTACAATCAATGTCATGCATTAGTAATGTCTTTGAAAAGAAAAGATCCCTACATTGAGAATAACTAATATTGTTGATGAATTATAATCCTATGAAAATCTTCTTCTTCTTCTAGTATGTTGAGTAGTGTATCAAGGATCGAACAATTGACAGAAACAATTCAAAGAGTAATGTTTTTAAAAGAAAGATGAAATTCAAAGAAAATTTATTTTTCAATTATAACTTTTATTATTTAAGTAGAATTCTTTTGTTTCAAAGGCAAAACACTTATGGATGACATTGTTTATATTTAGTTAACATGCCAAATACCTAATTAATTGTAACAGTGAGTTCATAATGCAAATTTATTGATTGAGTAACATTCAGTCTGTAAACATTTTAAATATCAACGATGTGAACTACATTTGTAGATCCATCATTTTCTTAGTAAATAAACTAGTGAGGTCAATTTATTAGTCATTTTCAAGAACGCGTTTAATTATACATTTTCTCTAAAAAAGACATTACTACAAATATATTAACAATTAGTATAGAAATATTTATTATAAGACCAGATTTCTGACTCATTTCATATTCATTATTTGAATCTCGAGCATTATCTTTTTTTTTCCTTCATTCTATATTCATAAATGTTAGTTTTCCATACTTCAGTAGTTTATACATTCTTCATTATCAAGTTTCTATTTGGCGTTAATTTCTTTCACTATGAAACTATTTTGATACAAATTGATTAGTATCCCAAGTGGAGTCCATCTAGTTCAAAACTCTCGAATACGATCGAGCCGTACGTTGATAATCTCAATGAAATCTTTTAATCGGAATTAGATGATAGTCCTGAAGATATGAGATATTTTTTTTCAACTTTTTTTGTACTCAGTGATTAACGCATTCTACATAATTCTCAGGCGATCCGAGCCCATCGGATGCAACATTTTTGGACCTGGGGCCGGTCGAATTCGGGACGAACCTGACGTACTCTAACCCCACGGTTTGAAAGAAGGTAGCTAATACCTTTTAGACAGGAATCTAGAACTAATCAACACAAATGTTTCTATCATTTAACCATAATAAAGCATTTTTTAGATAGAAGAAATCATTCCTTTTATATTTAATCTTTCAAATACTTATATAAAGTGCTGAGTATAATTCAAGTCTTACATGTTGGATCACTGTAAAAGCTTCTTTGTACGTTTAAACTTTGCATTTGATTAAGTGATTGTTGAAGAATTGATGATGTTTGCATACTTTCCATAGCTAAATTAAATATAAAAATAAAACAAAAAAATAAAAATAAAAATTCATCTCTTACCTCGTTCTTGTATTTTTTCTAGATAAATTTCACATTGTTTGGGCATTTGCCATTTAGGATTTGTATGATGAAAATGCATTAATGATAATTCAAGTTTTCCATCATTCATTATTCCAGTATCATTTTCAGGTTTTGCACGTACTGGTGCAAACCACTAAATACAAAAAAAATAAAAAGATTTATTTTCAATCAATTCCTTTACTTTCAAATCTCCATGTTTTCCTATATCTAATTGAGCAAAACTACAAACATCTCCAACACCTTGAACATCAATTGTATAATTTCTTAAAAAATCAATAATTTGTAAAGATTTTCGACGTAATTGAATACATAAAATAATTGGTGTTATAAATGGACTTAAAAGTTCTTCAAGAAAATAAACCTTTAAATAATAAAATTTAAGCAAAAAAATTATCAATTAAATAAATTAAAAAAAAGAAAAATAATATATACATATTTTAATTGAAACATTTGTCCAAATTCAGCTTGAACATAATCTGTATGTGCATGATCTTTCCATGAATCAGGTTGATAATGAACATGTGCAAGAACAAGTTGTAACATTTGTTCAGGATCAAAAACAGTATTCTAATATTTGAACAAAAAAAACAAGACAACAAAATATTTATTAAACAAAAATAAAATAATTTTTATTGCTACTTCATCAGGTATTAACGATCGACAAATACCAAGTAAAACACCGAGACCAGTAATTAATGTTAACATATGTTCAACATTAAGTACATCTTCATCATAAATTGTTAATAAAATTAAAACAGCTAATATAGCACCAGTTGTAAAACTAACAAATCTAACAAAAACAATAAACGAACAAGAAAATGAAAATTTCTTTAAAAAAAAAAATACAGTAGTCGTAAAAAGTCTCGCTATCAGGTAAAAAGTATCGAGAGTTTAATCCGTTAATCTTATACTTTGACTACAAATATAGTATGTCGCATTCTGATCGCAAGAACTAATCAGAACTTGATCCGCCTTCATGCGGAGAAGGTAGATGATTAACATAGATCTTTCTTCAGACATATCCCAACATAGAAAACAAATTTTATGACGTTGGACCTTTCATTCGATAGCTTAATGCTGCCTCTATCATCAATAAAAATTCATTGAAAATTTCATGATTGCAGCCATCGATGGAGAAGGAATCTATACTGAGAACGCGCTAGACAATGGAGGATTTTCTGCACTGTGGACTGGAGTACTCTATCTGTGACACAATATAAACATGCGAACCTTCATTTGTTTATATGAAAATGAAGATTAACGCATTTAAATAGTGATAAACCAAAAAACTGTTAAAAAAGGATTTTTTGAGATTCTAGGGAAAAAACTAGTTTCTTTTATCGTAAGCTTTTGCAGGATTGAAGTTTAGATATTTTTTTGTATCCGATAGCGAGACTTCGTATGACTATAGTAAAAAGTTTACTTTGCTGTTTCAATGATACTGTAATTAACAAATGAAGACATATAAGTTACTGCTGGTTTATAACCACGATTCAATCGTTGATTAAGTGAATGATCAAGTTCATTAAAATGTCGTAAATAAAGTCGACCATAATTACTCCAACGACGACTACCTAATACACCTGGTTCACGTCGAACAAGCTAGAAATTTAAAAAAAAAACAAAAGAAAAACCAATAATTAAATTTTATGGCAAAACAAAAAAAGTTTTCTTTACTTCAGTGTAACCATAGAATAAATTTAATACTTGCCAAATAAATATAAATGGTGAAAGAAGAAGATTAGCAAGACCATAGAGAAGAATAAAGCGTGATAATCTAAATAACTAAATATGTACATAAGAAATATATAGATTCAACATACTGTTTAGCTAGCACTTCACGTTGACTATGAACTTTATATTCTTGTTGTAGATGCCATCGTTGATCAAATGGTGCATATGGACCCCCTAATAGAATATTAAAAAAAGTCAAGAGTTACTATAGTTTATACGAAGGAAAAAATAACTAAAAACTTGTACAAATTTTTTCATATATGTTAAAATATGAAATCGATTTCAATACATTTCTAATCAAAAAAATAAGTTTAGACAACAAATTATTTAGCAAACAACTGTTTGAGGGACTGGCAAGATTCATTCATTTTTTTGGAATTTATTTATCAATAGTATATACTCAATTTCAACTATACCAAAAAGGAAATCATAGTCTCGACGAGTCAACCCTCATCCTTGGCTGGTCTTCTGTCCTTGTGAAGGAACCACTCGAAGTGATACCTCACGTTTGAGATGAGATTCCAGTCATTACGTAGAACCTGTTGAGACTAGAAGGATTCTTCTTCATGCGGTGCACTTTGGAAATAATGGTCGTTATAGCGGATTTATTACCTTTGGCACAGTATTTGAAAAAAAAACATGGAAAACCGAACTTTGAACTAAAATTTTGGCCATAAACAGCACTTGAAGTCGTTGGAACTTCCTAAAAACCTCAGTCGAAAAGAGTGATCTCTTCGCAAGATAACAAATTCATAAAAAAACCAAAATTTTCCGTCCTTTTGTTGAAATATCATGGTTTTTTTATGGATTTGTTATCTGGAGAAGGGACTACTCTTTAGGCTGAAATATTCAGAAGATTCTAATGACTTCAAGAGCTGTCTATGGAAAAAGCTTACGGTCAAAATTCATTTATCCAATTTTCTTTATAGATACTGGGCGAAAGGTAAAAAATTCAATGTAATCGTCATCACTTCAACATGGCAGCGCATGAGGAAGAATCCTTCTAGTCTCAACAGATCCTACTTATTGACTAGGGTCTCATCTAAAACGTGAGGTATCATCTCGGGTGATTCCCTCATCAGTCTAATCCCTTTTGTTTGACAATAATACATATAACTGAATTTATAGAAAAATCCTCAAAAAATAAATCCCAATAGCTGCTGGTTGGTTTACTGAATTTTGATAGAGGCCTCGGCTCTAAACACCTTCAGTTTCATGAGTATTAGATGTTCACGAAGTTATGATTTCTTGTTTATTCAAACTAAAATACTGATACTATAAAGAAATTTCTGCACTACAACGAATTGAAAATTATAGAAAGAGCATGGTTTCGATTGCTAGCCTGTGAATCGATGTATTTTTCTTTTGTGTATCCGTTCTGACGAGAATAACACCCATTGAAATATATCTGCAGTATAATTTGCTCGTTTCTTTCTGAAAAAATTGAAAGAAATTTTTGGTATGAAGGGCTGATCTTCTTTTTAAATTCTTTATTGTTTCAACGAAAGTTTTTTCGCAACATTTGCAGATTCTATTTTCTGTCTATTTAAATTTTTATTTAACAACTATTTCCTTTTAATTACTTACAAAATAGAATTAAACGTAGATTAAATTTCAAACCAGTTGTAAACGAAATGCTAGAACAAAATCCAATATATATGTTCATTGATTTTATTTCAAACTTACATATCACCCAATATCGGTAAATTTATTCTCGGTGGTAAAATACCTTTGTTCACTAGTGCTACTTCATAATTTTTAAAACGTAATAATCGATTATGAATATCTAATTCTGTTAAATCTGATTTATGTATACATAAATGATATGTTCGTTGTGCGATAATTAATCGTTGTTGTACTTCATGCCATGTCATATTTGGTAGATCACTCTATATAGATATTTAATAATTATATTTTATTTTATTATTTAATTTCTTACTGGTTTTATATCTAAAGCTTGAGTATAGAATGCTCGAATATTAAAATATGACTGAATATTATAAATAGCACGTGACAAACGATAAATCCAATAAATAATTGAAAGTATTAAACATAATGATGTTATTAAATGCATACTAAAGAATTTAAAATAAATATTTTATTTTTTTTCTCAAAATAAAAATTTACTTTCGAAGACATTGTTTAGGCGATTGAATAACTTGACTAATTTGTATTTTATCTGTTATATTTCTTGCTAATGGTGTTGAACGAAATAGAAGTGGATAATCGATACATTGAATAATAAGAATAGTAAAAGAAATAATAAATAGAAATTGTCTATTAATAAAAATAGAAATGAAAAAAATAAAATAAAATTTATAATTTTTTTTTTTTCACATACACAAGAGCAAAGATTTCAGAAAGAACTATACAAAAGAATCCATGTCGTTGATGATATTGATATACTCGAGAAAAAAAATCATCTAGATCTTTTTGATGACTCCAACGTAATTCTAAAAAGAATAATTTTTTTACAAGATAAACAAAGAAATTTTTTATTTCTATACGTTTTTCATCATTATTTTGATCGTCTTGTGTTTCAAATCCTATAAATGGTGACAATGTTTGATCAGGTACTTCGAGAACATCATTCTCTTCACTAACAACTGTTCGATAATCCATTTTATCAACTGTTCATTTGATTTCAAAGAATATCTGAAAGAAAATAAAACCTTACATTAAATTCATAATTATAATCGAAGATATATATTATTGGACACATTGTGTTTCATATTATTTTCACATAAAATTCGATATGTAATTATGAAATTCTTATATGTGAAAAAGTATAAAAATTAAGAATAAGTTTTACCTTATATAGATGTTATTCTTACATATAATTGCATCATTATCTATTTTCGTTGTAAAATGTCAAAGTCATATATAATAAATAATTGAAGATGAATAAGAAGTTAATCGAATTTTATTTTTATAGATTGTATAGAAAACTATTTCTTTAAATATTTTTCTAATTCCTATAAAGTATGATTGACAAATTTACACACACACACACATACTTCATGTTCAATTATAGATACTAAAAAATTCACTAGACATTTTATTAGTACTCCAAGAAAAAAAAAGGGTATTATATTCATATTCCAGAAGATAATATATATATATTTGTTTAGACCAAGAAAAAATGAACTAAACGGACATCTACATGTACATAGATATAAGAGATCAACATTCAAACTCTTAAAATATGTTCCTAATAAATAAAAAAAACAATAGGAAAGAAGATATTAACAAAAAAACAGGTACAAAAATCAAACTTTACGGACGAAAAATTATTGAGGACTTTTTTTCTGAGTCATAATTAAAAATTTTCTATGTCATTGTGTCAACATACATCTCTACTTTTGTTTTTTTTTTCTTAAACTACAAACAACGACAATTCAAAAGTGCATTGAAATATTTATTTACAATTCAAGTTTCATATGTAAAAAAAAAAGAAAAGAAGAATTAACTTACTAAACATAAAATTCGTATAAATTATTATATGAATATCTAAAAACAAAAATCCGAGTTTATTATTCGAAAAATCCAAACTGAGTTTAAAAAAAATATCTTCAGTTATAATCAACACTCAAACGTCGTAATGCTCATTATGTCATCTGAAAATATAAATAATAGATAACATTAAAATAAAGATCATTTGTCTTTTCTTATCTTATAAAATAAGAAAATAAACTTTATTTAGTAAAATATAACAGACGTATTTTACATAATAATTAAGTAATTCCGTAGATCAATTTCTTTCGTCACAAAATATAAATATTTATCAATGATCATATTTCAAAATAGGTATGTATGAAAATTTGCTTAAAAATTATATGTCTATTCTATTTGCAAACTAAATTATTCGATAATGTAATTTTATAATTTTTCATATTTATGTTTTTTTAATGAAAATAAAGTAACTACTCTTGTGACTACTCATTTTTTTCTATATTTATTATTTATATGCTTCCGACAAGAATAAAGCCGACCGATTGATTGAAACCCGGTAAAGAATCACGATAAATGATTTTCAATTTTCTGGTAAACATTACATCTATAGGAAAGAAGCCATATATATATATATATATATGCTTCGATCGATTCATTTATCTTTAGTAAAGTCAATTCATGCACAGGAAATATGACAACAAGATCGATCTCAAACTGTGAATAAACATAAAACTCATCGCTTATCAATACTTCAAGACATAAGATTGATATCGCAAATTTCATTTAATGAAATTTATAAAGATTCATCGTAACCTTATAGATTCAATGAGCTCTTATATAAAAAAAAACTATTTCTTTTTTCTTTTAGTATTCTTTAATTTAATCGAAATAATAAAATACGACATTTATCTAATATGGAATGTAGCTTTTCGTTCTGTCCATTTTACGTGGTAAGAATATTCGAAGATCATTGGATAAAATGTTGAATTATTTAAACAAATAAAAAAAAAATTTTATTATGCGAAAAAAAAAAATGCTATATAAGTCTAGCAATCGAACGCTTACGAAAAAGAAAGAAAGATTAATTGTATTTATGAGCAGCTGATTAACTCAGATGACCTAAAATAAATATCAATGGATAATTTTCAACTAATCAAAAATAGTCTATAAAACCTCTTTGAAGATTTTATATTGCTCATGGTTTTTTTTTTTTTTCGTTTTGAACATGCTTGATATTTCATTGGTAGTCATCTTATCCATATATCTCTAAACTTGTCAATTACGAAAAGAGAAAAAAAAGTTTTTGGTTGTAATCGAATACAAAACGACCTTGCCATTAGCTATAATCGATATTTTGTTTCTTCGAATATTGCTATTGGCATCAGGGCGTAGAACAAGAGAAATAGTAACCATAATTTTGATGGCAAATAAATTAAATCTTCATCTAAGTGTACCAATTAAATTAGTTATTGTTGGAGATGGTACTGTTGGTAAAACTTGTATGTTAATATCATTTACAAGTGATGCATTTCCTGAAGAATATATTCCAACAGTGTAAATTCCATCAATTCATACGAACTATTTCTATTGTATTTTGTTTTTTTTTTGTTATAGTTTTGATAATTATACATCGAATATAATTGTTGATAATGTTAAAGTCTCATTAGGTTTATGGGATACAGCTGGTCAAGAAGATTATGATCGACTTCGACCATTATCATATCCACAAACTGATGTATTTGTAGTGTGTTTTAGTGTAGTTAGTCCACCATCATTTACAAATATAACAAATAAATGGATGCCAGAAATTCGACATCATTGTCCAGATAAACCATTTATTTTATGTGGTTAGATTTTATTTTTATTGTCTAAGAAAAAAAAAAACAGAAGAATTTTTATTTTCTACTTTTTTCTTTTTATTTAGGAACAAAAATAGATTTACGTGAAGATTGTGAATATATTAATCAGTTACAAAAACAAAATATTCAACCAATTAAACGTGAACAAGGACAACATTTATGTAAAAAAATACGAGCTTTTAAATATGTTGAATGTTCAGCATTAACACAAAAAGGTCTTAAACAGGTGTGTGTGTATATTTTAAATTTATGAAAAAATTTTTCATTTTTTCTATTGATTTATTAAAGGTTTTTGATGATGCTGTTCGTGCTGTTTTATCACCTACATCAACAAAAGCATCAAAATCCTCATGTACTTTTCTTTAAAAGAAAAAAAGATATGAGAATGTTTAAATCTCAGTGTTTTTACAATTTTTTTTTCTTGTTTTTGATCTTGCATTTGTTTTTGTGCAAAAAATAAAAATTTTTCTCATAACACCTAGAAGTTTTTCTTTTCTTATCAAGAAATAAATTTTCTTTAGAAGTATTCGTATATAAAAATATGTCTCCGAAAGAAATACTCTATAGTGATACATATAAAAATAATATGTATGAATATCGACATGTTATGTTACCATCTGAATAAGCACAAATTGTATCACGTACTCATCTACTTTCGGAAAACTGAATGGAGAAATATATGTACGAAGAATAAGACACATGTTATTTTATCTTTTTTTTTGGTCTATTTTTTTGCAAAATTATAAATGTCAGCCGGATGGATTCATTTTATGCTTCATAATCCAGATGAACTATAAAGTTGTATTGTTTTTTTTAAGTCTGTACAGAGCTTGTATCAGTATTTGTCATCTTGAGTTATACTTCTCAAAGTAATATACTACCAGGAGTGAAGGAAGGATGGGCAAAGATTAGAAGAAAAGAAGTTAGACACTAAAGATGTATCTGACAATACAAATACGTTTTTTTTTATATAAATAATGATGTTGAATGAATCTAATAAATCATTCTAAATATGCAAACATTTTCGAAATGATAAAATTTCCAAGTGCTTGTATCAACTATAAAAATTGTTATAATTTGGATTTATTCGTTTATTTGGCATTTTTTAAAAACTTTTCTGACAATATTACCATAAATTTATAACAGTTGGACTCTGTTAGTTCCACACTTTTGTCCTTATGGAATCTCATTGATAAGTTTTTTATTCAGGAGAATCATTTTTGATTGCTAGTATAAGTTTTAATGATGAAGAACTGAAATTCCTATATGTTAATTGAAGAAAATTTATTAAATCTCGTTCAAAGGTTTCAATGCATAGAAAAAATAAAACTAGCAAAGATGAGATTCAATTAAGAAATCTGTAGTCATATTGATGAAGTTACAAATCGATATGATTGAGCCTTTCAAAAGTTTAGAGCAGAGGTAGCAAAGTCACAAGACTTGGATGAACTTAAGCGCACCCTAGATAAGAGGTTGACAAGTTCAGTTCTAGTTCAGATATGAGAATCTATTGAAAATATTCTCTGATCTGACCGAACAATTTTTGCTCGAGTTTTGAAAAAGACACTTCCATGCATAAATAAACCTTTGTTCTGTTACTGAAATACCTTTCTCAAAACAGCACAACATTTTTCGGACAGCTCGGTACCTGGAACTGAACTTTGAACTGAGACCTGGTTGATCTCTATTCTAGATTCGGGCTTCATAAATTAGAATAGATGCAAGCATTTACTTCTCACTTTATCAAATTGATAGATTTGTTCAGTGCATCAAAATTCTCATTTAAATGTCAAGCTTTTCATCCATCTTCAGTGGCAAATAGTACGATTCGCTCATTAGAAAAGATTTAGAAAACATATTTGAGCAGATAATAAGTTTTGTACGACTAAATTATGGACCATACATCAGCGATGACTTGATCTAAGATTCCTACATAAAAACTGAAGAACTATACCAAGGTTCGGAGCTAGATCAACTAGAATTTGCTGTCAAAAATTTGTTCAGTCTTCAGCGGATAAGCATACATGCGCTTTAAACATTTTCAGCACAGTGTACAAAACTACAATGCAATCCCTTTTTTATGTGTAGATTGCTCCTTTGACATTATTCTCTTTTCAGTAAAGCAGATCAAAACTATTTCTTTCGAAAATTGAAATTCAACGGTGATAAACGTCGACATATTTTTTTTTTAAAATGCTTGCATTTTGGTATAAGTTGCGGAGTCTTTTCTTATCTACAACAGTATTATATACTGCAAAATGTGATTTCGAAACAAAAAACATTAACTGTATTTCATGTAGACAGTGTTAAGAACAGAGATCGTTCCTCCATCAGATTGTGAACTTCTCAATGCATATCTTACTTATTATAAATAAGTTTGTTTGTTGATTTGTCGCAGAAATCAATTTATCAACAAAGAAATGTTGAGTTTATGCCACATCCAATAGAGATTTTTTAAATATATATAATCAATTGTATCATCGATAAGATTTTGATTTATGCTGTTTATAACATAGATATCAAATTAATGATTCTTTAATTTATTTTAGAACCACACATTTTAATCTTTTGGCGTCTATTGAAATCAACATAATCAATGAAAAAAAAACAAAGACTTCATTTCTTCTTTTAATTGTTTTTGTTTTTTTTTTGTTTGGTTTATATATTGAAATATTCGTTAGACGAAAGATTTTGTATCGATATGAAATATTTTTTTTCATTGAAATAAAAATTCAATAAAATAAAAGATTAGTTGTATCCAATTTATCTATGGATGTTTCGAAGAGTCTAAACTCATGGAACTGTTAACTTTATACGTAATATATCGCTCTTTGCTACTATTTTTATATGTCGTTACGTTCTTTTTGAATACAGATCATAATTCAATCAAGGAATTACTTCACATAAAAACAAGTCTTAAATTCTAAAGTAAATAGTAAAAACTATGGATAGTTATAAAACATAAATTTTCTCTATGCTAGATTTATATCTTGCTCATTAACAACAAATCTGTGTTAATACAAACGTTTACCTTCTTCTTTCATACATTACTTTGAATAAAATCGTTAAATCAATTGACTCAATAAAAAACAAATGTTACAATTGATTTAAATCGTTCATAATGTCTTTTTGTGGATAAAATTACAAGTATATAGTAACAAATAAACTAAAATCAAACAAGAATTTGTGAAACTAATGTTTGAAAATGTATATTTTTTTTTTACTTATGAATCTAGCTTTCGTTTGATTCTTCTTAGAAGGCAGAAAAGTTAAGTAAGAAAGTCTTCCAAGACGACAGAGATACCATTCATTCTAAGAGGGAAATAACTGACTTTTATGACTTAAAGTCATTTAGATCATTTAAGTCATAAAGTTAGTTGTTTCCCCCTTGTGTCTTCATATTTTCTCTTCTAGAGAGACAATTTAAAATTTCAGCGCGGCGAGTATCCATTTTTCGAAGACACAGACCTATAGTACGTGGTATAATAACGATAATGTTCGTAGGAGCATTGCTCCATCGGTCTCTATGAAGATCAGAACTAAAAATTGTCGTCAAATGTTTTATAGTTTTGGAGCGAATTCTCTCATAAATCATATCCATTAAAACAAAATTCAAGAAAGATAACTAAAACTAGTGGCATTCATTGACTGAATAGATCAAAACATGAGTATTTCCGAAATGCTAGTTTTTTAAATTTAATGCGAATAAATGCTGAAATCGTTTTCTCTAGACCGAAGCCCAAAAACTAAAATCATTGGAATCGGAAGCCAAAAAATTTGGTTCCGCAAATCTCTATTCTGGATATTTCTAGTCATATGACTAACAATGAATGAATTGAAAATCTCAATTGGATTACATTACTTAACTCTACTTTCCAAACATTCTCAAATGATAGTTTAATTGCACTAGTAGTAGATCCGATTCTCAAAACAAAATCTATCTATATGTTCTTTACCACGTCGAGTTAATTGATGACATGAATTAAATGCATGTAAACGATGATGACCAGCATCTCGAATTGTTTTATTATTTAATTCCACGTAATATATCAATAATATAAGATAATGTTGAATTTGTTTGATTTAAATCCGAAACTAATTTTAAAATTTCAATTGATATTCGTGTACAATTCAATAGATGATGTTTTATATACTTGTCGACAATTATCACATTCAGTTGACATTATACGTTTACATTCAGACGATGAAAATAATTCACCAAAATATTCTAAAAGTCTATTTTGAAAATAATCAACAGAGAAAAAACATTATTATTTTTTTTTTGAAAATTTTCTCTTATTAATTAATACACTGTGTTCGTCGACAAATTACTTAGGATAATCCAAAAGTAGTGTCGTCAGGGACTTATTCCCTAAGAGTAAGCTAAGAAAGAAATCCTTTTTTTACCAATAGATAGAGCGTCTTTCACTCTATCTTTCCATGCTATTTGATCATACTTCAACTAATATCATGATAATAAACTTTTGATAAGATTTATTTCCTTAGCGTGTGCTGGTGGTACTTTTCCATTGCAGTTTTCAAACCATTAACACGTTTGTATTAACAACCAAAATATACCATTAGATGCAGCACGAAAAGCTCTATAATTTACATACGATCATCTACTTTATCGTTGCACTTTTTATTTACGAATGGATCAAAGTTTGGAGAAATTGAACTGCTACAGTGAAAAAAGCTAATTTTTGATAAACAACAAACTCTTTTTTTTTTGCTATCTCATTTTTCTTCTTCTGATATGCTTCACAAAAGTAAAACAGAATACACTAGAAGATGCAGCGTGAAAAGCTCTACAATCTGTGCAACAAAACTTGTTGTAATTGTTTTCGAAAGAGCGCAAAATTCTGTGCGATCTATTTTCGAAACATCAAAAATTGTTCGTTCAAAACTTTGTTCATTTTAAAAACAAAAAGTATAAAGATAAAATAGGCGTTCCTATCTAAATTGTAGAACTTTTCATGCTGCATCTAATGACCCATTTTAATTTTGAACACTATGTATTAGTGGTTTGAACATTGTAATGGAAAACATGTTTATTTAACATCTGTAACAAGAGTACATGCTAAAAAAATAAATCTTATCGAAAGTTTATTATCATGATATTAGTTGAAGCATGATCGAATAGCATGGAAAGATAGAGTGAAAGACGCTCTATCTATTGGTAAAAAAAGAAAATTTTCTTAGCTTACTATAAGAAAATAAATCCTTGACGACACTACTTTTGGATTGCCCTAAGTATATATAGAGGAGTTCGAGACATTTATGCCGCACATAGTAGTTTTATAAGTGTTTGTTTCTTCTTTGAGCAAAGTAAAAATATATGAATACATCCATTTTTGGATAACTTGTTCGAGGATGGGATGGGTTGTATGATATGAGACCAAAATTTTGAACTGACGGATTTATAGTGAATGAATTACAATTCGAAATTTCGTGTTCAGTGTTCTTGATACTGCCTGTTGATGGAGCATAGCCAAACCTCTCTCCTTTGAATAGTCAAAAGTTATAAACTCGACCTCACTTCACATGAACTATCTCATCTCTCAACAGGTCATCCAAAAATGGATGTATAGATGTATTCACATATTTTTACTTTGCTCAAAGAAGAAGCAAACATTTATAAAACTATTATATGCTGCGTAAATGTCTCGAACTCCTCTCTATATATATGTATTGCATTCTATTTTCATACGTCGAAAATAATATAAAAAATTTATTTCAAGATGGGCGAAATTTTTGTCGTCAACTAATTATTTAATTTTTCTTTTTCTTATTGCTAAAATATGAAATTTCTACTGCTATTTAATGAACTAATTATTGTACATTTAATAATATAAAGTTGCTTAAATAAAGTTTTTTTTTATTACCTACAAATTATTGCTAAATAATATTTTAATTGTTCCTCATTCCAATATTTTTATTACTCAAATAAACGCCAGTCTTATAATTAAACGTGCACTCGGCGTGAGCCACAAATCCAGATACATATTCGGCTAATCTTTTTAGGCTGAATATTCTTGTGCTAGACATTGTTCATGCTGATAATTGATTATGCTGAAATTTTCTGTACTTTACACATCAAAACTTTCGTTGTTAGCATTGTTCATATGAAATAAAGTCAGTAATTTACTACATGTAGAAGAGATTTAAAGACTATTATACCTATGTTCTCTGTTCTTTGTTACAGCACAGTTTAGATTAAGAAAATATTTTCTTTTATTGATAACTTATAACAAAGGAAAATATTGACGGAAATTTTTTGGACGAACAAATGATCGACATACACCAAGACTTTTCAATGTACCAAAATTGAAATCCGATGCATCTTTGGTGAAATTCTTTGTTATCGTTGTGAGTGATTTGTATCTGATTCGGAGATTTAACAAACGAGGTAGATAAGCATTGTTTTTGAAAAGAAATATTTTAACATAGTGAGCATGTGCACGTCGTAGATCAAGAAATGTGAGATAAGGAAATGTGATTAATGTTGATGAATGTGTCTTGTACTTTTGTGGATGATAATTATATATATTTAAGACTTGGAGAAAAGGAAAATCGTTAGAGATCAATTGAAAGAATTTATGTTCAAAAGGAATTCCATCAGACACCTTCAATTGTCGAACTTTATCAAACATACCACCTTGAAAAGAATTGTCGATCGCAACAAAATCTTCGAAATCATATGGAAGTGAATAGATTAAACATCGGCTTGTAATCTTAGAATAAGTATGAATATATGAAGTAACTTGTTGATATCCTCTTCCAATGAAACTACGTTGAATATCTTTATTCGATGGAAGTTCAACTTTAACTTCGTTGTAGGCTTCTGTGTTGATACAAAATGTAAATTTCTTTAATTGTGTCATATAAATAAGAAATTGATTATATAATTGAATACCATCAATATAGGTCGAGTTAAATCTTGTTACTAATAGAAATAATTTCAATTCTTCGAGATTTATCATGCGACAAAGTAATGGAACAATTAGATTATCATAATCCCATGTATCATTAGCTGTGGTGAATGAAAGATATTTCAATTTTGGAAGCTTTTTCTACAAAATAAATAAAATTAAAATTATTTATCTAGTTTAGCATCTTTCTTGCTGAAGAGTTACTTGAATTTCGGCTCAAGGAATTTTCGTCCCAGAAGAAAATTTTTTTCATATTAAAATCGAATTACACTCAGTCTAATATTTATTTTGTATCGGACCGAAAGTCCGGGGCGAAAATTCCTTAGACCGAAATTCTAACTTCACATGCTGAACATAATCATTGAAATTCTACTCACCCTTGAACCTCTCTCTATTATTGGATCAAAAATATGTTCCACATTAATAATTAATGTTGATAAAGAATCGAGACGACCATCAAGAAGATAAAGACAATCAACAAAACTGAGAACATGGATTTTTAATTTGATTAAAGTTGACGACATATAATTTGATGATCGATAAAAAACGCGAGTCTCATATATTCGCGTGCGAAACATATCACAAAAATTCAATACAGTTAAATTTTTACATAAAGATACGATTAATTCAAAAATCTTTGAAACAGTCACGGAAAAACGTTTTGTTGTTCTTTTAATATCAATATTAAGATGCGTTATTTGTTTGGTAAGAAGATCACGAAGAACTAAATCACCTTTAATTTTAAAAAAACACAGATAATTATTAATTTACATGATTTATCAGAATCTTAAAAGAGCATTGGGCAAAATGCTTATAACGTTATAACAGAGAGATAACGTTATAACTTTGAGAGCTCGAGACCTGCAACCTTCGTTGTTCGAAAGAAAGGACAGTGAGATGTTGTCGATCCGTTCTTTCGAATGATGAAGACTGCAGACCGCTAGCTGTCTCTGTTAAAAAGTTATATGCATTTTGTCAATGGCCATTTTTATAAAATTCCGATAATTAAATTCATTATCTCGTTAATTAAAGCGAATAAAATGAAATAGTATACCTTTTAAATATTGATAAAGTATTTTTGCTTGAAAATTAATTAATGATAAAGAATAAAGTTCAGAATAATTGGCAGCACGAAGAATATCTTTCATTGAATATTGTTCAACAGTCAGTTTATGTACTTGACGATGAATGCGAGGTAAGATTTTCGAACAAATTTTTGAAAGAGTTTCCGTATCTATTGAAGGAATTTTATCGTAGAGCGAATTAATGGTCATAATATCAGTCATATCCAGATCATGAACATTAAGAGGATCAAGTGCTATAATCGATCAAATTGTTGATTAACACCAACTAGTGAATGGAATACATCAATTGTATTAAGTTTCTTAAAAATGATAAATAAAATTTCATCAGGTAAATCAAGTATATTGAGATTATCATTATTTAAATTGTTCATGTCTATAACTAACTCACAGAATACATTTATCTCAATCTATATTTATACATTTCATACCGTCTATAAGAACAATGACGGATAAATATT